>ML810034.1:16568-50854 GCA_009831015.1 Picea engelmannii
CTTGGCTACCCTTTCTAATCCTTATGTACCAAAAATGGATCTTGAAACTGAATATATAATTCATCATCCATCCATCATGAGTGTTTTCAAATGTTTTGGATCAGAAAAACCTCGATCTGTGCAAAAATTCGATCGTTCTGGCAATGACAGGCTTTCGGTGGTTAACATAGAAGATTTCTGGGTGATTTAACTACTGAAAGCTCTACTTTCGGTGGTTAATGAACAGTCGTCCTGTTCGCCTAAACCACCTAAAACTTGGCTTTGTCAAAACTTCAAAATTTGCAAAAATGTATTACCTTGTTGGTTTGCTGAAGGTTTTAGAGTGCCTTTGGTGATGTTCCTCCTCCTTTTACAGGGTTGGAAACCTCAATAAGCTGTGTAAGAGGCTCTGTTTCCTTTTCTATTGAAGTAGCCAATTCTGCTAGGGTTTCTAACCTTGAATGATCCTAAGTTGGAGATCGGGATTATTTTATCTTTAGCCTCAGAAGTGTAAGCTGCATGTACAGCTCCATGTTCTCTCTTCATTGTTGTTCCATCATCAGAAATATAGTATGAAACTTTATCAATAGGATAATCCACAGCAAGGATAGACAGGACAGTCTTTGTTGTGACAAGAGGAGGCTCCTTTAGAGGGTCCACTGTACTGACAAAAATATCAACACCAACCAACTGAAATGGCTCTCCTTTTCTGTCAAAACTCAAAGCAAGCCTGTCAAGATAGGTTTCTCGGTTAATGGGCATCCGTTTAGGAAACTGTTCAAGAATCCATAACAAGGACAGAAACAACCTCCATAATCTCCAACATTGGGCAAAGGAACACAACCAAGGTGGTTACAAACACCAACTACAACAAGCCACTCTAGATTTAAAACCCTTGTTGAATCTTCCTGAGTATAACGCAGAGAATTTTACATTGTTTGTCACTAGATGTCATCTTCTGTGTGTAAGTAAAAACAGGATTTCCACGCCACTTGACTATAAAATTACTCTCAGCCTCAAAGTTGGATAGATCCACTTCAAGAGATGTCATTTTAAGAAAATCCTTACTTGCAGACGTGCTTAAAAAGAAATTTCAGAACCATCAACTGAATAAAAAGGCATACAAATCTTCCTCCTGTCAAGATAAAATAGGTGAATGCTCTCTTACTAGGTCCCTAGGGGTAAAATGCTCATGATTAGATTCATCATACTCTATTTATAAATCGATCTGCAAGGTCCATAGACTGGGCTTCATCTACCAATGTTGTAATTACTTTGTTTGGTCAACTAACTGATTTAGACTCTCAGGAGTTGCTCTATCTGTCCTCAGAAACTCTGCGGGTGTGTATGCCAAGTTCATACTATAGATTTTTCCATCTCTGTTTGTTTTACATAATGTCAAAAACTTTGAAAGTCTAGCATTCTGATCCTTATCGAAAAACATCCTGTATATGCGATGATTTTACTATTACAATTGCCTAGTGCTTGAGTAATATAGGATGCAAATCTCAATTTCCTTGCCCATGGCATAGATTACTTCTTACAGTGAAAGAGATGTTGAAAAGAGTCTCATAGGGCATATATCTGCGACCAATAGCCTTTTATCTCCTTCATAACGGAAGTCGATCACGTTTATTAATCTTGCGTTGGCTGGGAAAAGCAATTAACCTTGAAGAAGAGCAGTAGAAATGTTGTTTGTGGCTTTTATTCATGGCGCTCTCCAAAAACTGAATTAAATCACAAGACACCTGCGCAATACACCTATCGACCAGGTTTTATCAATTATTAACGTTTGCATTTGGATTTGTTTTCATAGTCAATACATCCAGAGTGGCTTCTTTTGAAAAGTGACAGCTTCCAAGAGCATCATAGCTCTCTTACCCTAATATCTTCAATTCCCTCTGTTTTGAAAAATCCTGCAATCAATTTAAAAACCGACTTACTGAATATCAAACTCATACTTGGCAGTGGAGATGTCATGCAAAACCGTCGACACCTACAAACTTATGCCCCATCGCCTTTGACTTCAAGATAATTAGCTTGGCCCATAAAACATGCGATCTTAGGCATCTGTCAGAGGTTTCATTTTATGTTTGATTATTTTTAAAACTCTGCTCTTGAAACATATCCCATACACCTCGAGATTTTGGGGATTATAAACTTTAAACCCGCCACTAATCCCTAGGTTATCTCGATGATATAGGTGAAATAGAGAGCTTGGTGCTTGCGTTGGCTTTGGTATATTGAGTGGCTTATGTGGATTTGGTGTTTGAATTGTTACTTGTAACTTGCCATATAGTTGATAGATGGTATTGGCATGGAATCAAATCACAAATGTGCACACACTCCTTTTATTTGATTTTCTTCTGGTTTTTTTTGGCAAATCTAGGCAATGCTAACAATGCTTTTGAAATGTAGGTCCAGAGGTAGAAAACCAAAGGATTTTTGGGAAAAATAATCAAGCAGAAGCTATGATGGAAATTTTGGAAATCATGACACTGGCTTGGGACTAGAAAAAATAGGCAATTCTAGCTTAAATTTGATGAAGGCATTCAAAATTTACCAGTTCATTTTTATCGCTAACAGATAGAATCAAGAGAATGTTCGATGAACCTATCATACACACAGGTCTTCAACAATATAATCATTGATACCAATAATAATTCAACCACGACACTTAACCCAAAAGCATGTAGCTCTGAACCTGAGATCCACATTCATCAAACATATACAGAATTCCTTCCAAAAGAAACGCTCGTTAAAAGAGAGAGCCATATGATGCATGAAGAGAACAGAACCAAACCATACACAAGTGCCTTTTAACTTAAATGGAATCACAGTCTCTCTAGGTTTTAACACAATGATGGATGGAATAGCCATGAACCAATCAAAAAGAATATTCTTGGGTTGTAGGTGGACGAGGAGGAATAGAATCAAGTCGAGCTCAATAGAACCAAGTCAAGTTCTTGAGAATTTGATTAATCTTTGAAAACACATAGAGACTGTAATCCTTTTACCTCCTAAGATAAATTACCATCGAGAAGAAACCATAGGTAACATAGTATATCCTTGGAACAACATAGGTCTCGTGTTTTCTTTTGAAAGAAATCACTACAGTCTTATAACCCCAAAATCTTCACAGAGCCATAAAGAAAATTCCTGAGTAGAAACAAAGCAATTCGAGCTCAACAAACTAGGCACACACAGATGCTTCTTAAAAAAATATTGCAGAGAGGAAACGAGGGTTGGTTTAAATAATGAATAATCCTCGAAAACATAGAGAGACAATGTCTCTTCCAAACACCCAGGAGGTCGATAACCTTTGAAATACAATTGACAGTGAGGCTCACAAACATAATAGTCAACCACTATAACAGAGACGAGAGGATTGAATGTTAAAACTATTGTGAAAATAATGTAAGAGAACAACTCGTAGCCATTCGATACATACACAAGATACCCTTTAATATTCTGGGAGAAACAAATATTGGCCTGTGGAATGATTTTGACGATAATGATAGTAAGGAACAAGCCATAAAAAACAATAGCTCGAGCTCGACCAAATAGAGAAATAACAATACCATTGTCGATAGTTTCAATGCAACTTGGAGAATGAATCTCAACAATGACGAAGATGAAAAAGGGGTGGCAAATATTGATACCTAGACTGGTGGTAAAAGCCCACGTGAATAAAACTCAAAACTTGTTGCACTAATAACATTATTTTCATAGAGAACCATAATAAACCCCAAGTTGACCACCATTTTATTTTAAACTAATAACCAATGTGTAGAATTTACAAGCAATAAAACCATTAATTTCCTTCAAAATGACAACATTCCACAGTAATCACAGAGAACACCATAAACATAGCATTGACACCCAGTCGAAAACTCAAGAAAAACACATAACCAATGCAATCTTGAACCACCATTTGATTCATAATACAGAGAGACCATCATGGATGGAAAGCAAAGAGCCATACCTGTGAAAAATCGCTTCAATGAAGAGTTGGTTTGAGTTTTCCCCTTCCAAAACCTTAAATCATGGAGCTTCCACAACCAATAGAGAAAAATGAAACTATGGCTAGGGTGATGGTCTCAAGGGTGGTTTGGACTGATGTGCAGTAAATGCACGTCACTTCCTAACCTGGCCCTATTCAATTCAACGTACTATCCAGTCCATTAACATAACATCAACCATTAAATTCAAACCATAACCATTGCATAAATTCAATGTCATATCCATTGTATAGATTCGATGCCATATCCATTGTATAGTGTGCCACTCGAAACATATCAAAATAATAACCATATGCAAACATTACAATATGTGCTTCCCATATAATCCTTTAAACAAAATCGCATAATATTTTAACCCAAATGCATAGTATAGAATCTAGGTCCATCACTTTGTAACAATTATATTTATATTCAAGGTTTATATGTAATCCTTTTTCCATAGCCTTATAACTTATTCATAGTTTTTTTTTTCTTTTTGTTTTGAGCTAGCTCCCATATCATTTTATTATCCCTTTGAATAAAATCATGTGTAAGAACATTAATCAATTTTTAATGTATAACATAACATAAAACATGTAAATAATATAATCCCCATATCCATAGCACTGCCATGTATTGCAATTGAATATCAACAACATTTAGCAACAATGCATCAACCATCCATGTTGTCATACGAATGAAACCAAGACTACATCACCAATTGTATAATACTATGTAGAGATTATCATAGAAGCAACAAACATATAAGAGTAGCACATCCATCCTATCGCCTCTAGTCTACAAGGGGGTCCCACCTACTACTTAATTATTATTATCATAAATAAATAATAGATCTTAGCAATCCTTTGCGGGCAGAATTCATCGTTGTGATTTTAATCGTCAAAAAAGGGGACCAATTCAACTCAACTTGGAAGGATTGATCTGCATACAAGTTATTAATTATAATAAATTTCAATCAAACTACTATGATCCATGCCATGATTATGGAAATTGTAGTAAGGATTTCAAAAAGAACCAATCAACTCAAAATACTCTAATGCAACAAGTATAACAATGCCCTACTCCACCTAAAAATTCCAATCAAATAAAAGGACCTGACCTCGCAAAAGTAATATATATTTTCCCCTTGCATTAGCAAGAAAAAAATTAAAATTTTCGGAACTGCCCCCATGTCAAGAGAAAGTAGTGTCTCAAACATTCCTTCTATAGATGCTTCTCCTTGCAACTCGCCATTGAAAGAGGTTGTGCAATTAACAAATATCCCTTTCTCAAATTCATCCAAGGATGTAATTCCTAGTCTTGTAATCTCTACCAAATCTTACTTAAAATCATTAGCTCATTAAGGTATGAGTTTAGGTTTTCACTAGGAACAAATCCCAACCTACCTAAGAACATGAGGTGGAAGATCAATTAAAACTACATCCCATTGATGTCTTCCATAAGATGTTGCAAACATGTAGCCCCAATATCATTTTTGTAAAATTCTATATTATAATCATGACACCTACACTCAACTACACACCTCCATTGCTACCTAGACCCTCCTTTCAAGGCAGATCCACTCTCAGGTCCATTGATTACACCCCAATGATAGATCTAGATAAATCATATAGAATTTTCAAGGGAGGAAAGACAATAAATGAGCATCACTGGAGATTGATCGTTGTATTACAAGACTTCATTGTTAATAACTCACAAAAATTGTTCATGTATAGAATCACTCCATTGGCACAAATACCACATGATCATCCAGAGTCTCACAAAGTAGAGAAATCTAGGAGGAAGAATAATTAAAAATTAGAGGCAAAACACTCTCAATTGTGTTTGCATAAGCCTTCCCAAGTTAGATGATAGTAAAGAAAGCATGCCATGACTAATTGAGTGTTGATTCTCTCAACTACCACCAGTGTAATGAAGTTTGCATCATGGAATGTTGTATGAAATCTATGTGGGCACTAAGACAAGGAATGGATTGTGAAGGTTGAATGTGAAATTGGTTAGGATGTGTGAACCATGGATAGAGATGAACCATAGTAGGAAACACATCACCCAAGTGAGATGAAGTAATGATGATATGGTCTAGATTTGGAAGAAATTACATCGAAACATCATTTTTTGAGTGTACAATATCTTTCTTATGGCAAGTAGTGATATTATTGCATGTTATCCCTCATATTCTACTTCAATAAATTGTTGAGTGGCTCTAGTGTTGGTAGAGTGGTTATCAAAATTTTGTAGAACTAGGCACGTTGGTTGTGACCTATGGAATTCAGTACTAGTGTGCAATTGAAATGAAAGTTAATACCTTGGTTTCCAAGTGAGGGATAAGAGACATGGGAAGAATGGTAGTTTGGTCACTAGGTTCACAAATGTTGTGGGTATAATAATTTGGTGGTTCAATACTAGTAGTGGCATTGAATATATGTGAATATGTTTGCTTTTTTTAGTATTCTACCATGGAAAACTTTTCCCATGATAGCATTAAGTAAAATCCATGATAGGTTCAATAGTGTATCACCCATGTTGTTTACATAAAAATTAGAGTTGATAGATAAACATGGCCTCTATCCATTTGATATTTTTGTTAATTTTTTCATAAACCCTATATAATTTATTGTATACTATAAAAGAGTTTGATTTTCATCTACTGGAATGGGAATGTTATGAATAATTGATCCAGATGGATCTAGGGAACATCACGAAAGTTTCAGAAGTGTCCTAGGAGGATCAGAATGGCCTCAACAGATAGAGAAAGGGAAAAAATTCAAAGTTCCCAAAACTCTATGAAAATGACATGATCGCGAAGAGCGTGTCGCAAGATTTCCAATGATGCAAATGGATCTTCAAACGGAGTTACGGATTGAAATATATTCGTGATCAAAGTTTGGTCAATCTAGCTCAGTCAACAGGGAATGAGTCAACATCCGTACTGCTGACGTTAGCATCTGTACTGCTGACATCAACATCCGTACAGTACACATGGAAGGAGCAAGAATGTGACACATGGCATGGTTACGTGGAAGCACTAGAGGATGCCATGTGTCACCTAGTTTTTTTGTTTTCTGTTCGATCCGTGGAACAATCGGATCGTGCCACGTGGTAGTTCGTATAGTGACATGGAAGAGTGACAGAGAAGTCCATATAATGATGTGGCAGAGTGATGGGGAAGTCCATACAGTGACATGGCAGTTCATACAGTGATGTGGCAGGCTGATGTGCCAGCTGAGGTGGTAGTTCGTATAGATGTTGTGGAATCCTTACAAACACATGGCTTCCTCCAGAAGTGGCACATGGCAGTGTACGATTGGGTCAACAATGCAATGACATCATGACTGCATGGTAGGTGACTGGATAGTAGTGGGACAATAGTTGGGCACCACGTGGCCTAATCAGAGAGTGCCACATGGCACCCCTAAAATGCCAAATGAGGGCATGTGATCAAATTTTCAAAAAAAAAATTATATAGCGGACCCCTCCATATTTGGCGGTTCCTCCAGAATTAGATCCACCACCAAATTTAAAGCCAACAACTATAACATAATCCAAAATGGGGAGGCTCACAGGATTGACCCCGGGACCTCCCCCTACCTTTATTCCTTAACAAATGTGTGCCAACCAATTCGACCAATGCCCTAGTTGGAATATCCACCCAAGTTCCTATTTAAAAACCACTTTCCACCAATGCACGGGAGGAGGAGCACACCAGTATACCTAGGTCTGTACCAGGCATGATTTTCTATGCAAATGTTAGTGCATTAATTGCACAAGGTTGCATGCAAATCGAGATAGAGGTTCAGAGGAGGCCTAAAGGTTCCTGTGTCTAATGGAGACGATTTGATAGTCATTTTTAGGTAATTGGGCAACATGAATCCAATGGCGAGGTATGTTTTTTCATTAGAGCTTTAGATCAGCAAGATAATTTCTAGAGAAGCCAATGTAAGCATGATTTTCATTATGTTGCATCAGATAATGCGTGTTACAGGTCTGAAGGAGCATGGAGAGGCTACAACAAGGAAACAAAATCAACTTATTCCTTCTATATTTTTTCTTCTTCTCTTCTTCAACATAAAACCAATCAGTTACATGTGACAAAGAAATTGTGGCACTTGCATGATAAGTGGCCAATGGAGCAGTTCTAAATCTCATATTTTCGGGATCTTTGGATGGGATGCATATATGCTTGGATCTGAACAACAAATCTAAGGCACTCTATGACTCCATGGTGATGGGGATCATCTTTTATTCTTCCTCTTTTTATGTATTGAGTATGTGGGAATGATGTCCATGTCAGTGTCACGGATGCCTCATGAGAATGATAAATTGTGAAGCTTGTAAACATTCATGATCACATTCTTATCTCTTGTTGTCGTCACCGAAAAGGGACTTTGTCCTTACAACTTGTAAAGGAGAGACATCATTACAACGAGGAGAATAAAGCGGTCAATATTTTGGAGCATGACCCGGAGATGTATCCCACATCGGGTGAACTCCATTATCAAGGGAAGGGTCATATCCATTATGTGCATTATGTTCTTATGTTTCTTTTCCATGAATTTTCACACATAGAATATTAAATGCAAGCATGACATATAACACATAAGGAAACTAAAGAGGTTTTCATTCACTTCAGATTCAAGCCTATAAGACTTCAACTATACCTTTAATTGCAAATTTCTCAAGTAAAATGATCTATAGTTGACACTTTGAAGGAGTGATGGGATCAAATAAATATTGGAAACTAATCACCCCCAAGTTCAGATCATGTTGGTATCAAAGCAGGTTTGATACCGATTGCAGGTGTTGAAGTTGAGGATGGAAAGATTGCTGAAACAATTGTGGTTCGATGAGCTTCAAGAGATCAACCAAATGCTTCAAGAAGATAATGTTGGATTGAATACATTGTTGCATGTTGCAGAGGAAGCAAAATAAAGGTTGCAAGATCAGTTGCATGACATGAAGATGTAGACAGGGGAAGGTTCTATGAACATGAAGATGGTGATAAGACCATCTAGTGACCATGGAAACTTCATCGGTTATGGGTGAAAGTATGACAGCACAAATGCATGCACACTTTTTCAAGCAAATGAAGATGACCTACAGGAATCCAAGAACCAAGGAGGATTCATAGAATCATCTTCCACTGATATTTCTCACCAGGAACAATTGGACACATCTCAAGAAGCAAACCAAGAGTCCTAGTTTGAGATGGAGGAAAATAAACCATGTGTAGTTCCTTTCTTGATCAATGTTGATGACTCTTTTGAAATCCTTGAATAACATGCTTCTTGCATCGACTTAAAGTTGATGAGAAAAATGGGATACGAAGGAGGAGGCCTTGGAACCAAGGGCCAAGGTATTTTGGATCCCATCGAGGTAGTGGTTTGGCCTCGATATGATGGGATAGGATATGTCCCAAAGGATGTTGGAGAAAGATCCAAAACCATTAAGGAAGAATACCCCAGGACAGTCACTGACTCCAGAGGTAAACAATTCATCAGGAGATGAAATTGATTTAGTGCAGGCTGAGATCACAACTTCTCATGATTGAGGATTCGAGACATCTTAGGGGAGAGATGAGCATCACAATGGCAGAGTTGAGACGGACTCTTCTTGCTAGTATGACTCCAGAGGAAACTCACGGAGGTATAAGAAATATCGAAACTCTAAAATTCCATTTTATTATAAACATGCTAATCATATAAAATAGAGCTTGTGGAATCAAATACCATGCACTTTTTTTGGATTGAATAACCATGTAGTATCCTAGTGTTGGAAGAGAAAATATTTGTGCAGGAAGGTTATCGAAACCAGGAGAAGGACGAGGGTGGAAGATTGATTTCCACACATGGAAAAGAGAAAGGGAAATGAACCTCTGAAGGAGAAGGGATATTGCGGCCATTGTAGCAAATATGGGCATCATGAGGCCACTTGTTGGGACTTACATCTAGATCTACGCCCAAAGAGGAATAAGAAGACCAGAAAGACAACTCTGAGGGAGACAACTAGTTAGGCAGTCCAGGGAAATCTGCCACCAGGAGAGAACCAACTACCAGAGAAAGGACAACTCGGTAAAGAGGACCTGTTTGACATAATGACTGAATGAATGGGGAAAATCCTTGAGTTAGTCGAGAGTGGCCATCTTTGTAAATCACATGTTGTGATTTAGACCCCATAGAAGGGTATTATGTAAAAGTGATAATTGTTAATATCACTCCTTTTTTGGCACATGTTGATATTGTTAGGCCTTGTGAGGTAGTTTGGGTAAGGGTTTCTTATTGTAAGTCCAATGGACATGAAAATTATAACGTAAATACTTTTGGGAACCAAAATTCCTTTCAGTTGGGAGGCATGATTCAGATGGATCTAGGGAACATCACAGAAGTTTTAGAAGTGTCCCAGGAGGCTCAGAATGGCCTCAACAGACAGAGAAAGGGAAAAAAATCAAATTTCCCAAAACTCCATGAAAATAACACGATCATGAAGAGCACGTCACAAGATTTCCAACGGTGCAAATGGCTCGTCAGACAAATTTACGGATTGAAAGATATTCACGGTCAAAGTTTGGTAAATCTTGCCTAGTCAGCAGGGGATGAGTCATCATCTGTACTACTGATGTAAGCATCCATACAGTACATGTGGTAGGAGAAGTAAGGAAACAAGTGGCATGCTGATGTTAGCATGGTGACATGGCAACACTAGAGGTTGCCATGTGTCACCCAATTTTGGTGTTTACGGGCTGATTCGTGGACCAATCGGATCCTGCCACATGGAAATCCATGCAGTGATATGGAAGTCTGTATAGTGACATGGCAGGGTGATGTGGCAGTCTGTACAATGATGTGGTAGTTTAGGTGGCAGTCTGTACAGATGATGTGGCATCCGTACAAACATGTGGCTTCCTCTAGAAGCACCACGTGGCAGTGTACGACTGGGTCAAAAATGCAATGATGTCATGCTTGCATGGAAAGTTACTGGACAACAGTGGGCTAGTAGCTGTGCACCATGTGGCCCAATCAAAGGGTGCCACGTGGCACCCCCAAAATTCCCAATGAGGGCATGTGACCAAATTTTGAAAAAAAATATATATATAGCGAACCCCGCCATATTTGGCGGAGGTCCCACTATATCTGGCGGTTCCACCAGAGTTAGAGCCACCGCCAAATTTAAAGCCAAAAGTTATAACGTAATCCAAAATGGGGAGGCATGTAAACTTGACCTTGGGACCTCCCCCTACCTTTATGCCTTAACAAATAAGTGCCAACCAATTCTGCCAATGCCCCAGTTGGAATATTCGCCCAGGTTCCTATTTAAAAACTACTTTCCGCCAATGCATGGGAGGTGGAGTGCGCAAGTCCACCCAGGTCCGTATCGGGAATTATTTTCTATGTAGATGTCAGTGCATTAATTTCACAGGGTTGCATGCAAATCGAGATAGAGGTCCAAAGGAGGCCTGAAGTTGCCTGTGTCTAATGGAGACGATTTGACAGACATTTTTAGGTAATTCGGCAATGGGAATCTAGTGGCAAGGTCTGTTTTTGCAACATAGCTTCAGATCAGCAAGCTAAGTTCTGGAGAAGCCAATGTAAGCATTCTTTTCATTATGTTTTTTTGTCATTAAATGTTGCAGCATAGCATGTGTGTTACAGGTCTGAAGGAGCATGGAGAGGCTGCAACAAGGCAACAAGATCAACTTATTCCTTCTATCTTTTATTTTCTTCTCTTCTTCCACATAAAACCAATGAGTTACATGTGACAGAGAAATTGTGTCACTTGCATGATAATTGGACAATGAAGAATTTCTAAATCTCGTAGTTTCGAGATCTTTGGATGGGCTTCATATATGCTTAGATCTAAGCAGTGGATCTAAGGCACTCTATGACTCCATGGTGATGGGGATCATATTTTATTCTTCCTATTTTTATGTATTGAGTATGTGGGAATGATTTCCATGTCAACATCATGGAGGCCTCATGAGCATGAGAACTTGTGAAGCTTGTAAGCATTCCTTATCACATTCCGATCTCTTGTTGTCATCACCGAAAATGGACTTTGGCCTTACAATTTGTAAAGGAGAGACATCATTACAGCGAGGAGAATAAAGTGGTCAGGATTTGGAGCATGACTCAGAGATGTAGCCCACATTGGGTGAAATTTGTTATCAAGGGAAGGGTCATATCCATTATGTGTATTATGTTCTTATGTTTCTTTTCCATGAATTTCCGCACATATAATATTAAATCAAGCATGGCATATAACACATAAGGAAACTAAAGAGGTTTTCATTCACTTCAGATTCAAGCCTATAATACTTCAACTATACCTTTAATTGCAAATCGCTCAAGTAAAACGATCTATAGTTGACCCTTTGAAGGAGTGACAGGATCAAATAAATATTGGAAACTAATCACCCTTGGGTTCAGATCAATAACACTTTATTAAAATATTGTTGAAGCATGCATAGTACTATGTAATGCATAGGCATTTCAATCCTCGTGTATTCATGAAAATATTATATTTGAGATATTTTATTATTCACAAAGTAAGATAAATCCATGAAGTTGTCCCTTGTAGTAGGTTTTCAAAGATTTTTCAGTTGCATTCTATTTTGGAATTTGAATGCACCTATTTTATGTATAATGAAGGTTGTATATGGATGAAGATAGTGTCGAACTCTTAATGTGTTGTTATGGTGGGATGAATTGATTTTTTTTAATACACACATAACTCAAATTTTAATGATATCCCGTGATTTGAAGATAGGTATAAGTTTGAGTTTGTTTAGCATCAACTTTTCCTTCAACATGTTTATAGTATTGTAGGCTTGACTTTGAGTGCCTGCAACCAAGTTTTATGAACACATATTTTTGTAATGAAATGAAAGATGGATTATTTCAAACCCATAGTTGTTGTGACCGTTTCATGAAAGAGAAAGAGATGAAATGAGTAATGGTGAATGAAATACATTGAAATTATACATGTAAATTGTCTTCTTGCATGTCTCTTTCCCTCATACTACCATCATATTTATTTCCTCATGTTCTATCATTTGATCGCAAGCTAATTTTAACTTGTGGCCCTATTTTCCCTAACTTATTAGATGATAAAGGATTTGATTGGTGTACTAAAAATTATTTTCATTGTTGTGTAACAGGATCCAGAGGAGGCCATGGAAAGAGGACGTGGACGATGTAGAACTACTAAATCATAGAGAGGAAAGTGGGTGGAAGATGATATGACAACAAAATATGAAGATATAATAAAGGTAAGAAGACAAAGCAACCTCAACCAAAGGGGGAAGGTCTTTATGAATTCACAAATGCTACAACATAGAGGAGATAAAGTCATTTTTTCCCATGAGACCTTTGGGGTCAAAATTATTAGTTGAAAATGCACAAGAATTGTGATTAAATGTGATTCTATGATCAAGGGAAAAGTTTAAAAATTAGGATGGCCATGTGGGATAGGGATGTTGGATAATTTTATTGTTGAAATTTTGGCTCGATGTATATACCTAGGGTCGTAAAAAAACAAAAAATTCAACTCCAAAACATTATATCAATATGTCAAATATATGACTAAGGTGAGGTTTTATGTTGGATAGCATATTCGTTGAATTGATATAATTGGTGTACTAAACATTATTGACTATGTTGTGTATTATAGGAGCCAAATGAGGCATGGAAACAAATCGTGTCATATCAAATGAGGACACAATGGATGGCGTGGGACATCAGGTAATCAAATTTTGACTTAACTTAAGAAAAATTGATCGGATTAAATTTTGTGATATGTTCATATTTTTTCACAATATTATTAAAATTTATAGTGTATTATCCAATCTTGATAGAAATTAATGCATGTTGTTGATCATTTTAGATGGATATTGGAGCAAATGTAGAGCTTGAGCATTCAACTAGCAAATGCAAAAGATATGTACATGGACGTGGACCTAAAACTGTTAAATCATGTACAGGACAGTGGGCGGAAGAGGATATGACAATGGATCCTAAAGACACAACAAATGATTTCATTGAACAAGAGGTTGGTCGGGACTATAGTACATGGGATGAATACTTTGAGAAAATTGTTGTTTATGGATGTTTTGTATGTCATGGAAAGAAACAACTCAAACGAGAAATTGTACAAAGACATTACATAGATGATGAGCTTCTAGTGGGTAGTATGCCTCCTATAATAGATTCAAATCCAATAGGAATTGTGGTAAGGAATTTTCCAATTTGATATAAATAATATGTATACTTCTTTTAAACATTATTTTGTATTATTTAAATAATTGATTTTTTTCTTAATAAATACTTGCATGATAAAGTTATTGGATTAAAGTTTCCTGGAGCACTGAATTCTACCCTAGAGGGCACTTATAATTTACCAGATGATACATCTAACAAAAATATGTGCACATATACCATCTCCGAAGATGAGGATTTGATGAAAACAAGTAACTGAACAAGAGCCCCTTTAAAGATGCATAATTTTCTTAAAGACAAGGGGAAGGTGGACTACATACACTATGAGAATGAATGTGATGGAGATGATGAATTTCCCCCGAGTTTGAATTCAATTTACAAAGAGACATTTGATCATCGAATATATTTCTCTTGGCCCAGTGATCAACAACTACCTAGAGTGTATGAGGTGTGTTGTTCCTGAGTTTATGTTTGAAGGCTATAAAACATACCGTCAAGGCATCCGAAAATGATTTAAAGAAAATATTTGGAATTAAGGACTTAAAAAAGAGGTTAGAGCAGATTCAGTTTCTCAACTGTATCTGTCTCACTTCCTGTTGCTCTTGGATGCTAATGTCACGTTCAATAGCATCCCATGATCGTTCTAGTTCAGCCCTATTGGTCGTTGTTTGTAAAATAGTATTGAATAAATTTAGGGCAATGCTGGTTTGATCCTGAAGGCCCGGTTCTACGTTAGGTTGTCTTCTATTAGGGACAGTCATGGATGATAAAGTTTGAAAGGTTTATAAAAGGGGTTTTTAATCAATTTCTTACTTCAGATTTCCGGAGATGATATCAATGAACACAGTTTCAAAATCTATAACAGTAATGTAAAAGCACATTCAAGGCCGTTTCCTGGTTTTGTAACAAATTTGAAATTTGTAAACAACGAGACACAATACGGGGAAATATAAGGCTTTTATCGAGAAAGAATCTTATATTTCGATTAACGATGATGAAAGAGAAACAAGATTTCTAACAGAGTTAAATATTAAGGAACATAAAGTTTTACAGGTCTTAAAATCACTAAAGTAATTTCAGAGGAAAGACTATAATACTTTCAACATCCAAACCAATCTTAATAATAAACAACAATGTATATAAATTCAAATTGATTCACTTGTTAGAAGGACACTTTGAAAGAGAAATTTAACAAAGCATGATGAACAAGGGAAGACACATAGTTACAAAATTGCAGGATCCAGAATCTTGCTTGCGATTTATATTCCGATGAGTCTCAAAACTGTCTTTACAAAAATGGCTATCTCCCAAAATTTCTGAAGCCTTTGCTCTGTCTTTTGAAATTATATTTATACATTTCTGTCAAAGCTTCTTGTTGGTAACTAACCAACTCCCTAATATTATGGTTACATAAAATATTGTTAACCGTTTACAATTTCTTTCAAAATTCTAATAAATAAAACATTTCTTAAAGTTTTAAATATGCGTTGACGAACTTTCTTTCTTTGCTTCAACGCATTGAACACATTTGCTCAAAAATTTTACTAAGACCCTAGGAGCCTCAGCTATCTCATTTGCTTCGAAAAAGAAAAATCTTCTCTGTAAGTCTGGTAATTGACTTTCTATTGTTTTCTCTGTGAATTTAATATTTTCCAACCTTGAACTGGAAGTACCATCCACTTATTTATTTCTGCAATGTTGACCAATTTAATATTTGAGATTTCTTCTTTCTTTTTTTCGATCTCTTCTCTTGATTTCAGTTGATGCCTGACTATGTTGATTTCGCCTAATAACCCAGAACAACCATCTGTCCCAATATTTAATGAATCTTTTTCAAGGAGATTAAAGATTCTTTGACAGTCTTCATTGACTTCCTTTGTGATTCTTTTATGTTCGGCCAATTTCGATTCCCAGACTTTAATCATTACATCCCCTTTAATCTGCTCAGAAATAGATAATTTCTAATTTTTTCCAATTTCATCTTTTAATGAAGAAGTAACTGCTTTCTGAAATGTAGTCATCGCTGCTTTTGCTTCTCTTTCCTTCTGGAACACCTGTTCCATGGACCTATTTGATTCCTGAAAATAGTTCTAGATTGTTTCTAGATTGCAGAATAATGTCTGTTGTTCTTCTTCTATTTTTGCATAAATCTCTAATGCTTGAGTCCTGAAATGTTCGATTTCAATTACCTGGTTAGCAATTGAAATAATCTTATCTTGCAAAAATTTATTTTCATCGCCCAGCTTTTGAACCTGTTCTTAAGTGACCTGTATCATATGTTTTGCTTCATCCAAGTTTTTATTTAACTTTTTGATTTCTTGTATGTCTTTGAGTCTAGCTTGTTCTAGACCCTTCTGTATTCCCCAGCCAATAATTCTTTCATTTTCTTTCAGTCTGTCTTGCAACTGAGCTATCTCTTGGTCTTTCTACTCAAGCATAGTTGTAAGGTTTCCTACAGAATATATATTAGCTGATGCTATAGCACCCATTGTCCCTACTAAATCTGTAGCGAATTCTCCATCTTTGAGTTTCTTCCCATCAATAATAACTCTATGCTTCTTAATTGATCTTTCTCCTACATGATGAATTTCCTGTTTCAAAAAAACTCTTCGCTTTTTGCTGAAAAAATAATCATATGGGGCGATTTCATCTCTCAAGATTGGCTACAGATCACTGACGTATAGAACTCCTTCATGAGGGGTTCCGAAAATAGACTGTAGTGGAGTCAAAGCTGTGATAGGACTGCCAAGTTCCTTTGAAGCAGTTCCTCCAATCTTTTCTGGAATATCATCAAGAATTATCGGACTTGTTTCCAGTCCTTTTCCCTTTTCTGTCCCTGGTTCTTTTATCTGAGAACCTTCTGGGTTTTGAGGAGGTAATTCATGATCTTTTGACTTGTCTTTGTTGCTTGACTTATTCCAAGTATCAGTTTCAAACCCTGGAGGGGCTTCTTCCTGTTCTGGCAATGAAATTGACATTTCACCTTGTAAAATCTTCGACAGGCACCTTAGCCTATGTCGTTGAAAAGATGCAAACCCCACCTGTGCAACAGGTGACAAAGCATGTACTCTATTCTGCACTTCCTCATAAGATTTGACATTTTTGAAAATATCATCATAAACTGAAACTTCATGTTCATATGCTTTCAAGTTACAGTGTATGTAATGTCGATTAACTATTTGGTAAGGGTCGTGTTTCCTGAGCTCGATGTCTACTATCTTAACTTCCTCCAATGACTCGGCCTCTGATTTCGAATGACCTATGTTTAATAAGGTAAATTTCTCGATATGAACAGGGAAGGATGGCCATGCCTTTTTCTGAAGGGCTTTTAATTCTAACCCAATACCACCTTTGGCTAACTGATAAGCTACTTCTCTGCATACCAATCTATCTGGTAAAAACTTCGGGAGTGCGTGAGGCGGAATGGAACAGCCATAAACCCTTACATAAGAAAAATTTTCCTCAATAAACCAGTCGGCGACCGATTTGAGGTTTTCTATGACTGCGTTGGAAATGCGAGGGGGTTCGCATCCAAAGAATATTTTGTGCAGAGGAATAATTACATAATGGAAAACATCATAAAAAAAAAAATTCATTTTCTTCCCAGAGAGCCGAGTGGTACTTATGAACAGGCTCTGGGCAGGAAACATTCCAACTCCAATTCATTAATGGGAAAGGAGTCATAAAACAAATGGCATCCATAATATATGCAGACATATAAAAATACACTGGTTGTCCTTTTGACTTGGCTGCTTTGTAATTCACAACCTCTAATGTGAGGTTATCTGATAGAATTTTATGCCAGTTAAAACTTCGTCCTTCTGAAACTTCTTCTAGGAAAGGTGTCCAGTCTGCATGAAAATGACAAGGATCCTTTCTTTCGAAAAGTCTACATAGCATCATTGCTACATAAACCATATATTCATTTAAGAAAGTTGTGGCATAAATCCCATTTTGATCTGCCCTAAACTTATTTTCATCCCTGTCCCATCCTTTAATCATGTCAGGGTATGTCTGTCCCGCTTCAATGCATTATTTTCTTTGAAATTCGGCTAAAAACTCAGAATTAAAGGTGTGTCTATAATTGGGCGAGAACTTATACATTACTTGAATGTGCTCAGGCTTGAATGAACAGATGACATCTCCTTGCACGTTCAAAAAGCTTCTTGTCGGGATATCTACTATGTCCAGAGCCCAGCTGATCATATCGGTATACGACACAAGTCTCGGATGCGCAGCAACCTTATGAAGCTCAGACTCGGCAATATCTCGGAGGTGATTTTCCGAATCAGTGGCCGCATATTTAATCTCATCCTCCAGCTTTTCGGAAATTCCAATCCACGATTTGATGGAGTGTACACCGAGTGGAGAAGTATCAGAAATAATATCGCCTTCTTGCTGGTTTTCAGTTTTCTTCGGAGATTTTTTGGGTGCCATAGCTCTGTGTTAAGCTTGAAAATCTGTCACAGAGAGTGGATGAGAAGACTTAGCTTTGAAATGGAAATATAGACATTTCGAATATTTATTTCAAATATATCATATAAACATTGATATTTTTACCTCTGTTACGAAGTTACGGCTCTTAATGCAAAAGATATTTCCGAAGATATGCATTTAATGTTTGTACTTAGGCTTTCTCGGTGTTTTCAAATACAATAGAAATTTACTAAATCGGACAATGACGCATTAAAGGACATTCAAAGAAAGTTTAACTTTAAGCCTTGTTTAGAAGGATGATTAATTAGCGTTGATCTTGAATTAAATTTGAAAACCTGCTTTTCGGAGTTTCGGCACTTTTGATGTCGAGGAAATATGTCGTCGAAGAACCCCGATTGCTGAAATCACGATGTAATTATTTTAAATTAAAACGTTTTTAGTATCTTAATTAATCAAGATTAGACCTTTTCGGGATTTCGTTAATCGAAAAATCGGGGATCGGGATTTCGGGAAATCTGATGACATGAAACATGCTTCTCATAAAACTGTGAATCCCGATATCGCGATGTAATTATTTAACTCTTAATCATTCTTAGCGGTGATTAGATTAATTCAAAACTTTACTTAAGGATTAAATGTATCGTGAAATCGGGAAATCGGGAAACACGATGACAAGATTATTTGATCTTATAAAACCGTGAATCCCGATATTGCGACGTGATTAACTTAACCTTTAAACCCTTTTAATTATGAATTAAGTAATTTATGTTTTAAATAAGTCTTAAAGTATCGGGAAATCGGGGATCGGGATTTCGCAATTCAATTTGCATCAAACACTTGTTTACGCAAAACTCTGAATCCCGATTTCTTTAACATTTGACTGAAATATTCACAAATTTAAAATTATGCTCTTTTTAAATAACTTTTGAAAAAATTATTTAAACAACAAAAGGCATCGTGAATTTATGGGTGATGAAAATCTTGTTTGAAGAAATCCGAATAACGCAAGGATCTAAAAATTACAAATCTTTATCCTTAAGCATAAAAAAAAATCAAGGTCTGTTTCAACATAGGCTCCAACTGGGGACCTCATCTCCCTACAGGACGAGGAGAACATGCAGACTCAGTGCCTTCAATTGGTAAATGGTGTCAAGGGTCTGTCTCTGATAAAATGATCAAAGAGAAGAAAAAGATTATATAAAGTCTTTGAAAACATTTTCAACATTCTTAATTTACTTGAAACTCAGTATAGTCTTCTTCAAAATTCTTCTTTCTGTTCCAAAATTGAGTTAGTATTGAGATGATTAGAACAATCTTTGGAAATTCAACAGATTATTAAACACTTCAGCTTGCAACAATCGAAATAAAATTTATAAATTTTTTTTTTTAAATGGGAAGCTCTATTTTGACTTAGGATGAATATCCGGTTTTGAAAAATTAATAACTAGAATAGAGTTATAGAAAAGTATGACAACCTTACAGATACCTCAGATATTGCTTCACTGCCAGCGGGCCTGTTCAGTACTCCGGTGAAGTTATCTGTCCCTTTTACTGAATTTCCTTTCACCGCTTCGAGTGCTAATTTTATGTTCAGACATTGCTTCACTGCCAGCAGGCCTGTTCAGTACCCCGGTGAAGTTATCTATTTCTTTTATATTTAGACTAGGGCAATCATTTAAATGAATTTCCTTTCATCGTCTGTAGGACTAGATGGGGGCAATCAATTATGAATTTCCTTTCACCATCTGTCTTATAGTTATCTTATGCCTACGAAGCGGGGGCAATCAGTGATACTTAATATATCAGGGATGGTGATCTATGTAAAATTTTATAATAGGGGTTTGTCAACTTGTTTTGGTTATTCTAGACCAATTTTTCTCAACCTTCAAAACCCCTCAGTCTGTAGAGATAAAAGGGAAAAATATTTTCAGGGAATCTTCTTTTGAGCAAGCTTTAAAGTTCAGACAAACTGTTAAGAAACTAAAGATATTCAGAATTAACTCAAACCTAACCATTTTTAGTCAGAGAGAAAAAACTATGAAAACTGACCTAACTGAATCTAATCATTTGATGATTTTCAAAGTCAATACAAAATCTCTCCTATTCTGATAAAAAAGTCTGAAAATGCGAAAGATAGTAATGAGGGTATTAAAGGAGATTTTTCAACAATCTGTAAACCAAAACACCTCAGATATAATTTCAAAAATAGCTCTGAAAGTTAACTAAATTTATTATTATTATTATTATTATTATTATATATATATATATATATATATATAAAGAAGTCTTCAAAATTTTGAAAAAGAAACTGGCATATACAATTTTATTTATTTTTATTATTATTATTTTTATTTATTTATTTATTATTATTATTATTTTTATTCCATATAATGCTTTAAGAAACGCCCATTAACAGGGGTATTCAGGATCTTACCATCTAGATTTTCAGGTAAGAATGAATTTTTTCCTTCAGAAGATGATATCTTAAAGGGTCCATACCAAATATGATCAAATTTACTCTTTTTCCTGAATATTCTTTCCGAGCATCCCACCTCAAAACCAGATCTCCTGGGAGAAAGTTCTTGTTCTTGGCCTTGCGATCAAATAAAGTCTTCATATTATCCTAGTACTTCTGCAACTTTTCATCTACTACATCCCTGTGCTGCTGAACTTCAATCAGCTGGTTTATCCTTCTTGTGAGAGGGTTTAGCTCTTCCTTCTCATCTTGCCATAATTTCATCACAGGAAGTGCTAGATTTATGGGCAACACTACATCTATTCCATACACCATTTGAAATGGAGAAGTACCAATTGACTTCTTTGTGCCTATCTGATTTTCCCATAAAGCATATTTCAAATGTAAATGCCAAGATTTTTTATTTTCATTCAAGACTTTCTTGATTATACTGATCAAGCTTTTGTTAGATGATTATGCCAGACCGTTTCCCTGCGGATAATATGTTGTGGGATGTCCCAACACAATATTATATTTTTGGCAAAAACTGACCATTGCCATAGACTTGAAAGCCTGTGCATTGTCTGTAACTATCTTTCTAGGATAGCCAAATCTCGACAGTATATTCTCTTCTAAAAAGTCTATAACTACTGAATCAGTGGCCTTCCTTGTTGGGATAGCTTCCACCCATTTGGTGAAATAGTCAGTAGCGGTCAGAATCCACTTATGTTGGGCACTTGAGTGAGGATTTATCTCACCAATGAATTCAAGTCCCCATTGTTGAAAAGGATCTTCTGTCTTGACTGGGACTAAAGGCATTGCTGGTAGCTTATGTTTTCCTGTAAAAAATTGGCAAGGGCTACAAGCTCGTACCTTAGCATTTACATCTGGGAAAAGTTTAGGCCAGTAATAACCAGCCCTCAAGATTTTATATGTTGTATCTCTCCAGGCATGGTGCTCTGCACAGACTCCTTC
Source organism: Picea engelmannii (assembly GCA_009831015.1). Classification (NCBI taxonomy): domain Eukaryota; kingdom Viridiplantae; phylum Streptophyta; class Pinopsida; order Pinales; family Pinaceae; genus Picea; species Picea engelmannii. The sequence continues at coordinate 38,645 of ML810034.1, forward strand.
ATGAAATTTCTTTATAACTTCCTCTGTTTCTGATTCAACCAGACATACTAAAAGGAAACCAAGTGGGTCTTTCTAGTATAATCGTTTCTCGGAGATACAGTATTTAACTGCATGCAACTTCAGTGTTCTAGCTTTGGAAGGTGACAGATCATCTGGACATTTCAAAGTTAATAAGTATGAAACTATGTCCTTGTACCAATTTGACGACATGAATTTCTCATCGATCTTGTTTTCAATTATTTGGTTATCGAGTTCATTCATATCTATCCACCCTTCTTCTCCATGAGCACTGTTTATCCCCAAAGCCTTGAAATTGGATTCAGCTAGAAGTTTAGCTAAACCCTGTCCTTTTATCAATTTAGTCGGTTTAACCTCCAAGTCAAACTCTTGAATTTTTGCAAGCCATCTACCTCTTTTACCATCACTGTCTGCTTGAACCAAGATATCTTTTACAGCACTAGTGGGTACATATGCAATGACTTTAGAATGTAATACATACGTTCTGAAAGATTTCAATGCTTTTACCATAGCGTAAGCTTTCTTTTCCATTATATTGTATTTAATTTCTGCATCCTGGAGGCTTTTACTAAAGAAGGCTATGGGTTGCTCAAAACCTTCTTCATTCTTCTGAAGGAGTACAACAACAAGCGTATGTTCAGAGGCAAATGAAAAAATGAGAAAATCTTTAAGATAATCTGAACTCGCTAGTACTGGTGCCTCACTTATAACTTTCTTAATATGGGCAAAGGATGCCTTAGCTTTTTCTGTCCACTTTACTTCGCTGTTTTTTCTGAGCACATCTGTAATCAATTTAACAATTTCAATGAAGTTAGGAACAAATCTTCTCAAAAAATTTATTTTTCCTAGAAATGATTGAATTTCTTTAACATTCCTGGGAATAGCTAATGTATCTATAGCCTCTACTCTTTTTGGATCAATCTTGATTCCATCTCGTGATACTATATGACCTAACAACTTGCCTTCCTGCATAGAGAAATGAGACATTTTTGGATTTAAGGATAGACCAAACCTGTGACATTTTTCAAATGTTTGTTTGAGATGAATCATATGGTCTTCATCTGATTTTGAAAAAATAGTAAGATCATCCAGATATATAACTACAAACTTGTCCCGTTCGCTGACAAAAGCAATATCCATCGCTCGTTGAAAAGTAGCTCCTACATTCATTAGTCCAAATGGCATTTTATCATACATAAACGTGCCCCAAGGAGTGCTAAATGCAGTTTTTTCCTTGTCAGGTTCACTAGCAGCAATTTGATTATAACCTGAAAAGCCGTCAATCATGGACATTCTAGTAGCCCCTACTAATTTTTCAAGAACATGGTCCATTTTTGGTAGAGGATAATTATCTTTAAGAGAAGATTTATTTAGATTTCTGAAGTCAACGCATAATCTGATTTCCCCATTTTTCTTTCTAACTGGGACTAGATTAGCTACCCAATCAAAATATCTTAAGGGGACAATAATCTTAGCGTCTAGAAGTTTTTTAACTTCTCTCTCAATAACAGGTAATAGAATCGGGTTAAACTGTCGGAGTTTTTGTTTGAAAGGTTTGACACCTGGTTTAAGTGGTATTTTGTGTTCTATCACAGAAGTGTCATAAGTTTTCAAATCTTCGTATGACCATGCGAACACATCTTTATATTTTTGCAACAACTCCATGTATTTATTTTTATTTTCTACTGATAAAAATTTAGATAACTTAACCATTTTGGGGTTATCTTCAGTTCCTATGTTACAATCTTCAACCTCCTCTGGTTGAGGTTGTAGAGTGGTTTTAGAAGGAATGTCATCTTTATTAAAGAGTCTTTCCAAAGGAATCATACCTTTGGGGATTTGATTGTTCTTAAGAACAAGCATCCAGTGGTTAGCGATTTTATCATGAAATTATTTTGCATCTTCCCCTTCTTGCATGATCCAAATAGGATCATTTTGATTCTCCTGATCGTTATATGTTTCTGAAAATTCATCCAACGATTCAAGAAACTTTCTCAGTTGTTCATCGTCTTCAAAAACTTGCCAATGTTGTATATTATTTGGTATTGAAGGACAATGACTTATTTGAATATGGTATTTTAAATTAAAAGCCGTCGAGGGTGTAAAAGTTGATGCATCTTTGGCTAAAGCATCAGCCTGTTGGTTTTCGGAACTAGAGACGAAATGAGAATTCACAGAAGTAAAGAAATTTTCAATTAAATCCCATACGCAATTTCTATAAGACCTTAATCTAGGATGTTTAGCTTTATATTGCCGATTTACTTGTTTTATGATTAATTCAGCATCACCAAAGACTTCAAGATTTTTAATTTTCATCCTTCTAGCAGCTTCTAACCTAAGTACTAAAGCCTCATATTCACATACATTATTTGTACAATCTATATACCACTGGAGCCTATAAGAAAAAGGAATCACAAATTGATCATCAGGAGCAATAAGGAGTATTCCAGCCCCAGCTCCAAGATAGGAGGAAGCACCATCAAAAAACATTTTCCATATACCAGTATTATATACATTTTCCTTTATTTCTTCTTTTTCAATTTTTTCTTTTGAACATATATCATCTACATCTACTTCAAAATCATCATCTAACGATAATATACAGTTTCCTAAGTCTTGGTCAGCAATATAAACTGGATGATTGTTAGGATTTTTTGGGTCACTTACAGTAAATGCCAATTGAGTCTCTCTGTAGAGACGAGTGAATTGACCTCCGAAAACAGGGATTGTAGCATATTTCATATCTAGCTGGAGGGATCCTCCAAGCTTAGCGCCCCATGATCTAGATAATAGCATTCCATATTTTGGGGGGATATCAGCGACTACTACATCCATAAGGATACTTTTAGCAGGTATCTGGGCCAAACTTACCACTACGTCTTTAATCATCCCTATGCACTTAACTTTCCTTGAATCGAAAGAGTACAAATCACCATAGGGTCTTGTGATTTCGAGACCAAGTTTTTCCATTATTGCTTTTGGCATAACATTACGGGAAGCTCCAAAATCCAACATACAGTTATGTAAAAGGTGGTCAAAAATAGTTAGTGTAATATAAAAAGGAGCCACTGTATCTCTCGCACCTTCAACGTGTGGACCGAAAACTATGATAGGCTTATCATCTTCTAAGTTAATAGCGTCGGCCTGACTTTCATCTTCAGAAAAATTTATCATTTTGGCAATTTGTTTTCGGTATACTGGATTTTTTGCTAATTCGACAAGGGGAATAGGAATTTTGATCTTACTTATTTCATTTTCCAAGTTAAAGTTTCCTAGATCCTTTTCATTCTCAATGTTTGGGGCTTCCATACCTTTTTTCTCGGTTTTACGTTGAGATGTAACCTTATTTTCTTTTATCGAAGCTCGTGTATTTACAGGAGGTGTTTCTACTGGTTCTAACTGTACAGGGTTGTCAGTTGTATTTCTTTTTGCATACTGTCTATCTGCAGCTTTTGGATTTACCTCATCAGTCTCATTTCTCGGAAAAATCTTTTTTGTCAGGACATTCGGGAGATTTTTATTTCTTGGTCTTAGATTGTATTTTCCTTGTAAGTCAGCAATAATATCATCTGCAATATTTTGTTATATAAAATCATCAGTGATATTGTTGTTAACTTTATCTTCTGATTTACTTTCTTTAATCAAAGATGCTTCATAATCCTGTCTAGATAAATAAGGAGACTTATTATCATCACCAAGATTACTAATATCTTCATCTAATTCCTCAAAATCGCCAAAATCTTCCTCTCCAATATAATCTTCACTTTTAAAGGGTGCTTGAATTTTTTTATCTTCATTTTTTATCATTTTATGTGTTCCCTGAGGTTCAGGATTTTTTCGGAAATCTTTTCTGGGATAATTATCTCTTTTGGGTTTTTCTAGCTCCATTTTCGAAATTTTGTTTGAGAGTTGCTGAATGACTCTAGACATCTCTTCTATTCTATCTCCAGAAGATTTTCCTGACCCTGAAGGTCCACCTTTCTCTTTAAATTTTCTATTTTCTTTATTTCCAGTGTCGGTCTTTGCTTTAAGCTTACCTGATGCCATCATATTGGATTCAATTTCAACTGCATCATCCTGCATTTTAGAGAGATCTAATGATCTCCTTTCTCTCAATAGTAAAGCAAAGTCAAGATCAAAAGCACCAGCAAAAGTCACTTTTGTTATAGGTTGTGAAGGTTTAACTTCAGCTAGAATTTTATTGTACAATTTATTAAACCTCTGTGTGAATTCTAGAACTGACTCAGAATTTTTCTTTTTTAGGGCACCGAATTCGGTTAGATAGTAAAGGTGATCCTTCCTCTCACCCCATTGTCTGATGAATGCACTCTCAAGCTCTTCATAGGATCTCAATGATCCAGCTGGTAAGGATCAAAACCAAGTTCTCACCTGTCCCTCAAAAGTTTGGACAAGTAATCTAGAATACACATCTTCATGTTCTATTCCAAGTATATCTGCAAATTGATCGAAAAAATTAATATGTTCTTGTGCAGTCAAATCACCCTCCCCTGTAAATTTTGGGAGGCTCTTCATATAGTTCTCAGGGAGATCATGAAGAGGAACAGGAAGAACAAGGGGAGCATATCTGGTAGCCACTTTGGCAAAAATCCCGGGAAGTGGTACTTGACCACCTCCAGGAGCACCACCTCCAGCTCCAGCACCTCCTTGTGCTGCCATGGTTAAATTTGGAACTGAAGTTTGGACAGTGTGTGGAGAAGATTCTCGGAAGACTGGGGACGAAACTTCGGGAAAAGAGAAAGTATCAAAAGAAGGGGGAAGTGAAAGTGATCTTTCAAAATTTTTTGATGAGTTTGATTGTGTACAGTTAGGCTGATCTGTAGGATAAGCTGATAAAAGGATTTGTTTAATTGATTTTCTTGATTTTAAATTTTTTTCCGGATTAGAGACTGGCGAGGTCTGTTTACTATCCGGGTTTTTTCTAGTGTTTTTACGGCTACTAGCCAGTTTATTTAGTGTGGAGTCGCCAAGTGAAAGATAATTTAGCCTTTGAAAGTTTTATGTTCTTGTTCACTATCAACAACAGAAAATGTCAATGTCGTTCTTCCCAGGGAAATAATTTGTTTCTTCGGTCCCCGGCAAAGGCGCCAAAAATATGTTGTTCCTGCGTTTATGTTTTAAGGCTATAAAACATACTATCAAGGCATACGAAAATGATTTAAAGAAAAGATTTGGAATTAAGGACTTAAAAAAGAGGTTAGAGCAGATTCAGTTTCTCAACTGTCTCTGTCTCACTTCCTGTTGCTCTTGGATGCTAATGTCACGTTCAATAGCAGCCCATGATCGTTCTAGTTCAGCCCTATTGGTCGCTGTTTGTAAAATAGTATTGAATAAATTTAGGGCAATGCTGGTTTGATCCTGAAGGCCCGGTTCTACGTTAGGTTGTCTTCTATTAGGGATAGTCATGGATGATAAAGTTTGAAAGGTTTATAAAAGGGGTTTTTAATCAATTGGTTACTTCAGATTTCCGGAGATGATATCAATGAACACAGTTTCAAAATCTATAACAGTAATGTAAAAGCACATTCAAGGTCGTTGCCTGGTTTTGTAACAAATTTGAAATTTGTAAACAACGAGACACAATACGGGGAAATATAAGGCTTTTATCGAGAAAGAATCTTATATTTCGATTAACGATGATGAAAGAGAAACAAGATTTCTAACAGAGTTAAATATTAAGGAACAAAAAGTTTTACAGGTCTTAAAATCACTAAAGTAATTTCAGAGGAAAGACTGTAATACTTTCAACATCCAAACCAATCTGAAATAATAAACAACAATGTATATAAATTCAAATTGATTCACTTGTTATAAGGACACTTTGAAAGAGAAATTTAACAAAGCATGATGAACAAGGGAAGACCCATAGTTACAAAATTGCAGAATCCAGAATCTTGCTTGCGATTTATATTCCGATGAGTCTCAAAATTGTCTTTACAAAAATGGCTATCTCCCAAAATTTCTGAAGCCTTTGCTCTGTCTTTTGAAATTATATTTATACATTTCTTTCAAAGCTTCTTGTTGGTAACTAACCAACTCCCTAATATTACGGTTACATAAAATATTGTTAACCGTTTACAATTTCTTTCAAAATTCTAATAAATAAAACATTTCTTAAAGTTTTAAATCTGCGTTGACGAACTTTCTTTCTCTGCTTCAACGCATTGAACAGATTTGCTCAAAAAGTTTACTAAGACCCTAGGAGCCTCATCTATCTCATTTTCTTCGAAAAAGAAAAATCTTCTCTCTAAGTCTGGTAATTGACTTTCTATTGTTTTCTCTGTGAATTTAATATTTTCCAACTTTGAACTGGAAGCTACCATCCACTTATTTATTTCTGCAATGTTGACCAATTTAATATTTGATATTTCTTCTTTCTTTTCTTCGAGCTCTTCTCTTGATTTCAGCTGATGCCTAACTATGTTGATTTCGCCTAATAACCCAGAACAACCATCTGTCCCAATATTTAATGAATCTTTTTCAAGGAGATTAAAGATTCTTTGACACTCTTCATTGACTTCCTTTGTGATTCTTTTATGTTCAGCCAATTTCGATTCCCAAACTTTAATCATTACATCCCCTTTAATCTGCTCAGAAATAGATAATTTCTGATTTTTTCCAATTTCATCTTTTAATGAAGAAGTAACTGCTTTCTGAAATGTAGTCCTCGTTGCTTTTGCTTCTCTTTCCTTCTGGAACACCTGTTCCATGGACCTATTTGATTCCTGAAAATAGTTCTGGATTGTTTCTAGATTGCAGAATACTTTATGTTCTTCTTCTTCCATTTTGCATAAATATCTGATGCTTGAGTCCTGAAATGTTCGATTTCAATTACCTGGTTAGCAATTGAAATAATCTTATCTTGCAAAAATTGATTTTTATCGCTCAGCTTTTGAACCTGTTCTTGAGTGACCTGTATCATATGTTTTTCTTCATCCAATTTTTTATTTAACTTTTGTATTTCTTGTATGTCTTTGAGTCTATCTTGTTCTAGACCCTTCTGTATTCCCCAGCCAATAATTCTTTCATTTTCTTTCAGTCTGTCTTGCAACTGAGCTATCTCTTGGTCTTTCTGCTCAAGCATAGTTGTAAGGTTTCCTACAAAATATATATTAGTTGATTCTATAGCACCCATTGTCCCTGCTAACTCTGTAGAAAATTCTCCATCTTTGAGTTTCTTCCCATCAATAATAACTCTATGATTCTTAATTGATCTTTCTCCTATAGGATGAATTTCCTGTTTCAAAACAGCTCTTCGCTTTTTGCTGAAAAAATAATCAGATGGGGGGATTTCATCTCTCGATATCGGATCCAGATCACTGACGTATAGAACTCCTTCATGAGGGGTTGCAAAAGTAGACTGTAGTGGAGTCAAAGCTATGATAGGACTGCCAAGTTCCTTTGAAGCAGTTCCTCCAATCTTTTCTGGAATATCATCAAGAATTATTGGACTTGTTTCCAGTCCTTTTCCCTTTTCTGTCCCTGGTTCTTTTATCTGAGAACCTTCTGGGTTTTGAGGAGGTAATTCAGGATCTTTTGACTTATCTTTGTCACTTGACTTATTCCAAGTATCAGTTTCAAACCCTGGAGGGGCTTCTTCCTGTTCTGGCAATAAAATTGACATTTCACCTTGTAAAATCTTCGACAGGCACCTTAGCCTATGTCGTTGAAAAGATGCAAACCCCACCTGTGCAATAGGTGACAAGGCCTGTACTCTATTCTGCACTTCCTCATAAGATTTGACATTTTTGAAAATATCATCATAAACTGAAACTTCATGTTCATATGCTTTCAAGTTACAGTGTATGTAATGCCGATTAACTATTTGGTAAGGGTCGTGTTTCCTGAGCTCGATGTCTACTAGCTTAACTTCCTCCAATGACTCGGCCTCTGATTTAGAATGACCTATGTTTAATAAGGTAAATTTCCCGATATGAACAGGGAAGGATGGCCATGCCTTTTTCTGAAGGGATTTTAATTCTAACCCAATACCACCTTTGGCTATCTGATAAGCCACTTCTCTGCATACCAATCTATCTGGTAAAAACTTCGGGAGTGCGTGAGGCGGAATGGAACAACCATAAACCCTTACATAAGAAAACTTTTCCTCAATAAACCAGTCGGCGACCGATTTGAGGTTTTCTATGACTGCGTTGGAAATGCGAGGGGGTTCGCATCCAAAGAATATTTTGTGCAGAGGAATAATTACATAATGGCAAACATCATAAAAAATATTTTTTGCATTTTCTTCCCAGAGAGCCGAGTGGTACTTATGAACAGGCTCTGGGCAGGAAACATTCCAACTCCAATTCATTAATGGGAAAGGAGTCATAAAACAAATGGCATCCATAATATATGCAGATATATAAAAAGACACTGGTTGTCCTTTTGACTTGGCTTCTTTGTAATTCACAACCTCTGATGTGAGGTTATCTGATAAAATTTTATGCCAGTTAAAACTTCTTCCTTCTGAAACTTCTTCTAGGAAAGGTGTCCAGTCTGCATGAAAATGACAAGGATCCTTTCTTCCGAAAAGTCTACATAACATCATTGCTACATAAACCATATATTCATTTAAGGAAGCTGTGGCATAAATCCCATTTTGATCTTCCCTAAACTTATTTTCATCCCTGGCCCATCCTTTAATCATGTCAGGGTATGTCTGTCCCGCTTCAATGCATTCTTTTCTTTTAAATTCAGCTAAAAACTCAGAATTAAAGGTGTGTCTATAATTGGGCGAGAGATTATACATTACTTGAATGTTCTCAGGCCTGAATGAACCGATGACAGCTCCTTGCTCGTTCAGAAAGCTTCTTGTCGGGATATCTACTCTGTCCAGAGCCCAGCTGATCATATCGGTATACGACACAAGTCTCGGACACGCAACAACCTTATGAAGCTTAGACTCGGCAATATCTCGGAGGTGATTTTCTGAATCAGTGGTCGCATATTTAAGCTCATCCTCTAGCTTTTCGGAAATTCCAATCCACGATTTGACGGAGTGTACGTCGAGTGGAGAAGTATCAGAAATAATATCGCCTTCTTGCTGGTTTTTAGTTTTCTTTGGAGCTTTTTTGGGTGCCATAGCTCTGTGTTAAGCTTGAAAATCTGTCACAGAGAGTGGATGAAAAGACTTAGATTTGAAATGGAAATACATACATTTCGAATATTTATTTCAAATATATCATATAAACATTGAGATTTCTACCTCTATTACGAAGTTACGGCTTTTAATGCAAAAGATATTTCCGAAGATATGCATTTAATGTTTGTACTTAGGCTTTCTCGGTGTTTTCAAATATAATAGAAATTTACTAAATCAGACAATGACGCATTAAATTACATTCAAAGAAAGTTTAACTTTAAGCCTTGTTTAGAAGGATGATTAATTAGCGTTGATCTTGAATTAAATTTGAAAACCTGCTTTTCGAAGTTTCGACACTTTTGACGTCGAGGAAATATGTCGTCGAAGAACCCTAATTGTTGAAATCGCGATGTAATTATTTTAAATTAAAACGTTTTTAGTATCTTAATTAATCAAGATTAGACCTTTTCGGGATTTCGTTAATCGGAAAATCGGGGATCGGGATTTCGGGAAATCTGATGACATAAAACATGCTTCTCATAAAACCGTGAATCCCGATATCGCTATGTAATTATTTAACTCTTAATCATTCTTAGCAGTGATTAGATTAATTCAAAACTTTACTTAAGGATTAAATGTATCGCGAAATCGGGAAACACGATGACAAGATTATTTGATCTTATAAAACCGCGAATCTCGATATTGCGACGTGATTAACTTAACCTTTAAACCCTTTTAATTCTGAATTAAGTAATTTATGTTTTAAATAAGTCTTAAAGTATCGGGAAATCGAGGATCGGGATTTCACAATTCAATTTGCATCAAACACTTGTTTACACAAAACTCTGAATCCCGATTTCTTTAACATTTGACTGAAATATTCACAAATTTAAAATTATGCTCTTTTTAAATAACTTTTGAAAAAAATATTTAAACAACAAAAGGCATTGTGAATTTATGGGTGATGAAAATCTTGTTTGAAGAAATCCGAATAACGCAAGGATCTAAAAATTACAAATCTTTATCCTTAAGCATAAAAAAAAATCAAGGTCTGTTTCAACAAGGTGTTTCAATTTTGGGGATACAACTACATGATACAACCCTCCAATACTCATGGAGAAAATCTAGGCCTCTTTATTGTCCAAAATGTCCATGTGGGATCTAAACATAGAAGCAATTCACAACAAACCACCAGGAGATTAATGTCATATTATGGTCTATCATATTACAATGGTGAATGGAGAAGGCTAGAAAAATATAATCCTAGCATATCAACATATGGTCTAAATTCAAATATGTATACACATCGTCTCCAATTGGAAAGTCTAAAATAAATGAATAGAGGTCGTTTTATGTGTATATATGGACATGCATACACACACAAAATATTGCAGGTTTTATTGTAGATTTTAACCTTGTACAATATTTACTGCAAACAAATTTTTAGTAAAAGAACAGAAAAGATACAATAGCAAATACAAACATTACACAGAGATTTTTCCCCTGGAAACCCAAACCGGGAAAACCAACATATTATGTATTCATTCATAGTGATACATCGTTTACAATACAATATACATATAGGAGCCAACGACATCCAAAAACCTAACCCAATGACCTGGATTAGTCAACAACCCTAATTCCTTAACTGGAAATAGAAAACCATCGGCAAAAACCATGTGCCAAAAAAACTCCCAACAATGGACATGAAAATCGAGGCAACATGAAAAATGAGGCAAAAATGTGACACACTTCTCGAGGAAAAAAAATTCTTGGGGGCGTTGCCCCCAAACACCCCAGTGGAATGCAAAAACTATTACTCGTGCAAAGAATATAACACATACCGAACATTCTCCCACTTGTTGTTTTCTTTGCATACAAGGGGTTACAGGGTTACATAGTCAACAATCCAAGGTAGCAATGCCCATGGATCATCTACACCAAGAGAACTTCTCAGTGCTAACAGATTTTTTTAATGAATCTGCAACATTCTTCAAAGTTTCCACCTTCATCAACAATACTTTATTTTCTTCAACCATGTCTCTCACAACGTGATATTGAATATCAATATTCTTTGTCTTTGAATGATGAGTCTAGTTCTTCCCCAGAAAAATTGCACTCTAACTGTCACAATCTATCCCTACATCTTGTTGTACCAACCCAATACCTAAACACAATCTTTGTAACCATATTTCTTCCTTACTTTCATGAGTGGCTGTCACGTATTCATCTTCTGTAGTTTAAAGTGCCACTACAACCTATGTTTTTCTCATCCAACTTATTGGTCCTACAAATAGGTTAAACACATACCCACTTGTAGATCTCCTATGATCCAGATCTCCAGCCCAGTCTACATCCACAAATCCATGTATATCCACCACTTTGTCCAATCCCGATCTTCCTTGGTAGCACAATCCATAGCTAGTACTGCCATGCAAATACCCGAAAACCCTTTATACTATTGTCCAATGCTCCTTCCCTGGTTTTGACATGTACCTGATGAAAAATCCCACTGCATGTGCAATGTCCGGTCTAGTACATATCATTGCATACATCAAACTTCCAACTACACTCACATATGGAACACGATACATGTCCTCCTCCTCTTCCTGTGTCTTGGGACACTAATCCGCAAATAACTTTACGCCAACAAGAATAGGAATCTTGATCGGTTTACATTCCTGCATATTAAGCCTTTACAATATTGTCTTCACATATATTCTCTGATTTAACTAGAGTTTCCTCTTTTTTCGATCTCTTTTAATTTCCATGCCCAAAATGAAATTTGAAGCACCGAGATCCTTCATGTCAAATTTAGAGGACAACTGAGTTTTCACATCCTGGATAATCTCCTTGTTGTTTCCTATCAACAACATGTCATCCACATACAAGACCAAATAAATCAAATGATCACCAATTAATTTAAAATACACATAGTGATCATCGTTGCTTCTTGTGAAGCCAAGTCCCAACATATAAGTATCAAATTTTTGAGACCACATCCTTGGTGATTGTTTTAAACCATACAGGGACTTTTTCAACTTGCATACTAGTTCCTTCTTTCCCTTCACAACAAATCCTTCTGGCTG
>ML810034.1:63819-109081 GCA_009831015.1 Picea engelmannii
ACTTCCCACCTAGTTCCTAGCACAATAACCTTGACTTGATAAAAATGATAGCATGAAAGTAAAAAAAACCATACCAATTCAAGGAAAAATGCCAAGATAATCCACCACAATAGCAAGAGATAATCCTTCCAAGGCTATCGCATCACTTCCTCCATCAAACATTCATAAATATATCCATAAAAAATTGCACAAGAGATAAAAGAGCCAAGTATAGCGATAATTTCAAACCATGTCCTCTCACAATGAGGGAGAGTTATATTTCAAATGAGATCTTATGATCTATTATTTATACAAATATCACCAAGGTGACTTATCAATAAATTAAGGGGTAAAACACAATATTAGGGGTCAACAACCCTAATCTTTCCCCCTTTACAAAGTAATTCATTTAAAATTCACTTTTGCACATAAGAAAACCTTAATTTTAGAAGGATGTCACCCCTTTAAGGGATGTTTTTCCATTAGGAGAAAGTCATTGGTGTAGGAGGAGGGTGTCTAGGCTTTCCAAAGACACATGTCAAGTATCCAAGTTACTTCCTTCATGGTCAAGGCCTAATTCTCCTCAAAATGTCCAAGTGTCAATGCATCAAACACACCACCAAACCCTAACCCCCCTAGGTGACGTCATGCCTCTAGATGTTTTTCCTCTTCTAGAAAAAACGTTTGCCATGTGGGGGATAGGTTATGTTGTCCATGTCATATTTAATGCCTTCCAAGTTTTATCTCTCTCTCCCAGCAGGTTATCACCAGAATTCACCTCTTGATTGCAGAGGTAATCCCAGAACCCATCAGTTTATATGTAACAATGAATAAATTTAAGGGGGGGTCGAATGGGCGTAGACTCAGGATAATATTGTTTTAACTCAGAAAAATGGACCAACATGCACAAGCAGGTGAGGTCTTGATTCAACTTCAATCAGTAAGTTGTAGTAAGGGTGAGTAGGAGGAAGAACTTGAGGATAAAATGCAAAGGTTTGCTATGGACATCAAGTCTTCCAGTAGCCTAAGAAGGAAAACTCAGAAAACAAGATCCTCTTGTATTCAGAGTTTTAGGAAACCAAAAATGCTATAACAACACTACAATCAAACATCCATTACAACACGGTCACACCAATCCATGTGAATCCTTCAATCGTGAAATTTCAATATCAGATGCATAACAAGATGGAGGGAGAAAGCTAACGTAGATTAAACAAGAAGTCTCAAATCAAATTACATAACTAGTGAACCAGAGCTTCATTAAAACTTTACAATGCGGGAGCCTAGCTCAACCATCGACCATAACAAAATATCAAAACTAATTATTTATACTCAGAACAATTCACCACTACCAGGAGTGTGACTTGGCCACTACAATCAAATCTTTGCATCTGTGTCTTCTCTGTCATACTGTGTAGACATTATTCTGTCAGAAGCAAGCTCAGATCAACATGGGTTTTACAGGAAAATTTGTCCACGGGAAAATTCGGACTGACAGTTCTTCCATGCTTTCTATTTATGGAGTGAAATGAGGTTTCAACCACCACTCCATTTTCCTTAATTAATTTCATCAGGATTAGGGCAGGACTAATGTCCCAAGAATTTCCATGCACAACTAACGATTCTTCAAGCTTCATCCGACATTTTGAAACCATGGTGGTCTTGCTCTGTAATGAACATGGGCAACCCTAACCTTTGGTGTAGGTATTTGTGAAATCAACACCCTTTCCTTCATTCTCCCATATATCCTGGTGTTAGCCTCTTCTTCAGGTGACCCCGGGCCACAACTTGGCTCTTAACTCCCGAATGCTTCGCGATTTTTCACTTCACAAGGTTGATGCTTTTCCCTTTTCCAATTTTCCGAATCACAAATTAGTGATTCTCTTATCTACTGCCATGTCCCTCCTTCCATTGGACGGCCATGATCTCTTCCTTGAAACTTCACCTCGGTCAGCTTCACGCGATGGGCGCCAATCTTTCCTCCCAGAACTACTTTCCACATGACCTTGGGCCGTGACCCGGTGCCTATCTTCAAAGTGCTTCGCGGTTTCTCTTTTCGGGACTTTGAAAGATAGCTCCATTCAAAACTTCTAATTTGTGAAACTGTGAACCCACTGATACGATGCCACATGTTCCTCTGAATTGAACGGTCCAGATAATTTCGGCACTTAGGGACCTTGGACCCTCGGGCGTTCGGCATTTTGGGACTTGGGAAATTTGTGCATTCCTCACTTTAGTTTTTCCTGAAATGACTTTCTCCGCTGCTCGGATCTGGTGCCATGCATCCCCCTGAATTAGATGACCCATGCTAATTTTGGGTTTCGAGAGTTCGGACATTTGACGAACAACTTTAACAATTTTCCAAACTCTTGATTCTGGTGATTATTTTTCACCATTGATCCCTCTAGATGAGATCTACAGTCCATCTTTAACCTTTTCTTGACCTGTGACTTCGGGCTTTCGGCACTTCAAGACTTCTAAGATTTTGGGACTTCGGGCTTTGGGGAAATCCAAATGGAGAAGCACCCCTAATCCCGAAATCTGAAATAGATAGTGCTCGTCTAATGAGGAAGGACACACATCATTTAATCTTCAACTTCGGATCTCTGTCTGATGTTAAACTTCACACAAATTTATAATCCCAATCGCTTGAGGACCTCTAATCTGAACTTCGAATGGAATCTTCTCCATTGAAAGATAAATTTGTCCTCTTGCTTGATTCGAGTCTAGAATGGGTCGCTCTGAGTGTTGCACCTTGAGCCCGCGGTTGTGGCCTGTATAAACAAAGACTTGGACGACTGGTTGGGGGCTCGGAAAGACAAAGGATGAGCGACCAAGACAAAGAGGAAAATGATCAACCTCAAAGAAAAAAGAAAATATTAGGGCTGCGACTTCTCAGGTAAGACAACAAGGAAAAATAGGTCACTCAAATGGACGAGGGCAAACAGAGGAAAATTTACAAGCTGAAGGGGAAAAAATTAAGACTTGGTCTGCGAAAATGAGAGAGACGGGGACAAATTACAGACCTAGGAAGAAACCATGAACCCATGAGACTCTGACAAGTTCATTTGATAACACGACATATGGGCCCTTGGCATCCAACCTGTGGGCTTGTAGCCCTATGGAAGCCCATTCTAGGCTTGTTTTCCCAGAAATATCCACCAACTAGCTCCTACAAAGACAAATGAGCACGCCCTCCAAGGATCTCAATTCATAACAAAATGATAAGTGAATCCAATCAAGAAATAATCCATCTAATCATGTGCATATAATATCATTATATCAAACAATTAATTGCTCAAAGACACTATGCGACTTGTGAAGCTTGAATATGGGAGGGTTGATGAGGTGTCCTATTGGGTAGACCTTTCCCTAGGTTAAGGAGAGTTTCCAAGAGATCCCTCTCTAGGCCTTGTAAAGTGGATGAAGTGGTTGGGGTCAAGACTCAATGGGCATAGGACTCATGACATACAAGGGGTCATAGTGTCTCATTCATGTGTGCCTTTGTAGAGGGTATGTGGTACCTTCGTCTGCAATGCATTTTTTCCAATCCCATCATTTTCCTTTTATCTTTATTTCTTTGTTTTCTTTCAATATAGCATAAGGAGAGGTTGAAGGTCACTTCCCTGATGTGGTGACCAGATGATGGCAATGTCACCCACAAGAACCTAGTGGAAATGAGAAGGTTGGCTCGTGATGAGACCCCCTTTCTTTCAACCATGCAACTGAGAGCCATTACCCCGGTTTCGTGACCAGATGAGGGGTAATTTCATACCACTATATATTCATGGATATGATATTTTTTCTCGTGATGAGACCTCCTATCCTTAAACTAACATTTTAAGCATTCTTTATTATATTATGGGTCCTGACCTTTCCTCAAAGATAAGCATTTCATTTCTTTCTTGGGTGATCCCTAGGTGAAGCATCTGGAAGTTTTATTCAAGTATTTTATCTTTTACTCAACATCAACCCCTCTATTCCTTCATCCCCTTCTTCCCATAGAATGAGGGACAACCCCTTCTTGGATCAATACACCCTAAAATCCCAAGAGATGAGGAAATGGAGGGGAATAATGATGGAAAGTGTTAATTATGGTCGAGAATGGTACGATGGATCATTAAGGGAGTTCCTAGTATCAAAACCATTCCCAAAGAAGACCACTTACTAGGGCACAATGTCAACCACCAAGTTGAAGCAAGGAAAAAAGCATTATCATGAAATCATAATGTCAACCACCAAGGTGAAGCAAGGAAAAAGACATTTCATGAAATCTAGAGCAATCTAAGATACACCATAATCAAATGGCTTGAATATTTAAATTATGCTCACCATAATACTAACTTGTACCTCATGGAGCAAGGCTCACTCCCTTCTAGAAGCCAGCTGGTGTGGTAGATTCCATCTGCAAACCTGTGACCATATATGGTGGTGAATGGGTTTTCCATCTGTGCAAAGGGTATTGATGGTCATGTAGTCTCTCAACACTCTATATCTGCAACTTGAGCGCCTCAAGACATAATCTCCTTAGTTCTCCAAAAAATGGGGATAACAATGCCCATGCAGTTGAAGATGATGAACCACCCAAGAAGTCATCTAGAGAAGAGATAGAAGAATACACTTTTTTTTCAACTCTCTCTGAGACTATGACACCTGGAAATGATACTTGGCTCATAGATAGTGGTGCTTCCAAGTAGATGACAGGTAACAAGAATACTCTCTCCAACCTTGAAGAGAAGAACTCCCTCTAGAAAGCCTCACTTGGAGATGATTATCAGTACCCAATCAAAGTAATAGGAGAAGCCACCTACAAGATTGATTTAGGAACTCCAATAAGGATGAAGGATGTACTTTATGTACCAAGTTTGAGGAAACAATTACTTTATATTTCTGCTTTAGACAATAAATTTTTTTGGGTTGCATTTGTAGATGGTAAATTTCTTATGTGGTCTAAAGGAAAAACTATATAATATGTAGTTGTTATTGGAATAGAAGAAGGTGGCTTGTACAAATTAAAAGGTCACTCAGATGCATGCTTAACACATAGTATTGTAAGTCCATGTGAACTTTGGCATAGAAGGTTTTCTCACATTAACTACAAATCCCTACCATATGTGAGCAAGGTAGTCACAGGTTTACCAAAATTAAAGGTTGATCATGAAGGTGTATGTAAAGGATGTGCACAAGGAAAGATTACAAAGAATCCTCTTTCGAAAAGTGATAGCAAAGTAGATGGAATATTGGATATTCTTCATTCAGATGTATGTGTTCCAATGCCATCAACATCATTAAGCAGGTATGTATACTATGCCACATTTATTGATGATTACTCTTGTAAGACTTGGGTTTATTTCTTAAAGTTAAAAGATGAAGTGTTTGAAAAATTCAAAGAGTTCAAAAATTTAGTAGAAAACCTCTCCGAGAAGATGATCAAGATACTCAGGTCAGATAATGAAGGAGGGTACACTTCAAAAGAATTCAAATACTTTTGTAGAGATGTAGGAATTAAGAGGGATCTCACCACTCATTACAATCAACAACATAATGGTGTAGCAGAAAGAAAGAATCAAATAATCATGGAAGTAGTGAAATATATGATCCATGATCGAGATATTCCAATGCACATATGGGATGAAGCATCCAGAACAATAGAATATGTCCAAAACATAATATCCTATAGTGCACTTGGATTTAAGACTCCTAAAGAGATGTTCATTGAAAAGAAGCCAGAAGTCAGGCATCTCAAAATATTTGGTTGTCCAGTCTATTTACATATTCTGAAAGAGAAGAGAACCAAACTAGAACCTTTTGAAAAGAAATGAGTATTTGTTGGATACTGTGAAGTCACCAAGGCCTTCAAAATCTACATCCCGGGTTACCATCAGATTGAGATCAGTCGATATGTTAGCTTTGATGAAGATGCATCTTCAGTAGATCGAGGAAATGTCAATTGGAAGAAGTCTATGAAGAAGAACTTGTAGCTCCCAGAGTTGTAGAACCTAACAAGGAAGTTGCAGTTACTCCTGATGGTGTTATATCGTAGGATCATGATATGGTGGAACCTCAGGAACCACCTCGTTCAATCATCTCTCACAAGAGGAAACCATCTTGGCCACATGAGATCATTCAAGATGCAGAGAAGTATGGTGCTCCCGAAGGAACCATGACACAAAGCAAGAAGCCTAAGCCATACTCCAGTTATGTGTCTTTGATGTGTGATATCGCTAATAAAGAACCTACTTTGTTTGAAGAATTTGCTCAAAAGAAGGAATGGATGATGCCATGACTGAAGAATACCAATCTATTATGAAGAATGATGTGTGGGAAGTGGTTCCCAAACCAGAAAATAAATATGTAGTATCCTCTAAATGGATATTCAAAATAAAACATGCAGCAGATGGAAGTATTGAGAAATACAAAGAAAGATTTGTAGCTCGTGGATTTTCCCAGAAAGAAGGCATTGATTATGAAGAAATTTTTTCTCTAGTAGCAAGATACACATCTATCAGAACCATCATGGCACTTGCATCCAAGATGAAGTGGAAGTTACACCAAATGGATGTGAAAAAAACCTTCTTGAACGATGTTATTGAAGAAGAAGTGTATATAGAACAACCACCAGGTTTCGAAGTAAAATACGGAAAGACTCATGTATGCAAGTTGAAGAAGGCTCTATATGGTTTGAAGCAAGATCCAAGAGCTTGGTATGGCGTGATTGATAGTTTTCTGATGAGCTTCGGCTTTACCAAGAGTAAATCGGATCCCAACCTTTACTTCAAGATTGTGGATGATGGAACAGTTATATTACTGCTATATTTGTATAACTTATTTTTGACAAGTGAAGAAAATCTCATCATAGATTGTAAGAAGAAGCTTGTCGCTGAATTTGAAATGAAGGATCTATGCTTGATGCACTATTTATTAGGTCTTGAAGTATGGCAGAGCCCATAAGAGATTTTCCTTAATCAAGGAAAGTATGTTGTGGAAATTCTAATGAGATTCGACATTATGGACTGTAAATCTATGTCCACTCCTATGGAGACAAATATGAAGTTATTGGTTTATACTTCGTCAAAAATAGTTGATGTTACTCTATACAGACAGATGATTGGTTTGTTGATGTATCTAATGAATACTAGACTAGATCTATTATTTGTTGTGAACACCTTGAGTTAGTATTTGGTTCACCTTGTAGATGCAAATCATGTGATGAGATAGCTTAAGGGTATGTTGGACTATGGCCTCTATTTTACTAGAGATTGTGAATTCAGATTATATAGATACACTGATTTAGATTGGGTTGGAAGTGCTTCAGACAGAAAAATCACTTCAGGATGTTATTTCAGTTTGGGGTTAGTCATGACCTCATGGAAAAGAAGGAAGCAATCCAATATTTCTCTCAGTACGGGAGAAGCGCAGTACAATGCATCATTCTCCGCAAGTTGTGAATCCATATGGCTTTAGGATTTGTTGACATGTCTATTTGACCTAGAGATGTATGCTATCGTTATCTTTTGTGATAACCAAAGTTTCATAAAGATTTCAGAGAACTCGATGTTACACAATAAGACGAAGCACATTGAGATTCGGTACCACTACATTCATGACTTGGTATAGAAGGGAGTTGTAAAGCTCCAATATGTTGGCACATATGAGAAGGTGGAAAATGTGTTGACTAAGCCTCTATCTCGTGTGAATTTTGAGTACTTCCGAGAAAATCTTGTTGTAGTCTGAAAGGACTTCCCTCGAAAGGAGGAGTGATGATGATGATACTATGGTATCCTAACCATCAACATGGCATCTCATTAGGATTTATATCCTAGGGGATTGATCATCCCTGGACAGATCCCTTAAGGTCTGAATGGATGGTTTGTCAGAGTGCCTATGTATGTATATACTTGTTGTGTTCAATAGTGTGGAAACTCATTAGGATTTATATCCTAGGGGATTTTATTATCCCTAGGAAAATCTCATAAGGTTTGAATGGACGGTTTGTCGGAGTGCCCACAATTGTTGTTGTTGTTCTTGTTTCTATTTTTGATGATCCTATCTCATTATGTTGCCATTGATGTTAATGTTCCAGCTTCTGGTTGTTGATGATGATGATTTTACTCCAGCTCTGCACTGCAGATGATGATGAGCTCAGTTTCTACAGATGTTGATGATGAGAAAAAATTTCTATGATTTATAGATATGACAGACAATGTTCCTGATGTTGATGACAATGTATCCTCCTCTTAATGATGTATTGAGTCCAATCATTTGTTATTAATGTTGATGGTAGAATACCCTTCTTGTTAAGGGGGAGTGTTTAAATATTGTAACTTTGAAGAATATTCTACCTAAGAGGGAATGTTGAATAATATTATTATATTATAATTATTAATTAGGCCCTATTGTGCCTTTGTAAAAGTCGACCCTTTTGTGCCTTGACAATTAAATGTAAATTAAGAGGGCAAAGCGATAGGTCAGCCTAGACCTAATTATAGGTTGGCTAGACCACTATTTATAAGGTATGTCAACGCCTCATTTGTACACACTCACCAATTAGCTCTGTAGTGCACAAGTCTTTGAGGAGAACCTACTGCAACTGAGGGTGACGTCAAGGAGGGTTTTGGGTTTATCTCTTGGTATCTCTTGGTTAAGTGGTGCGCTACTCTTCCTAGTGAAGGAGTAGAGGAAGATCTTCTGATTTGTTTTTGGTCCATCTATATTGAGGAAGTTTTTGTTGGGTTTTCTTCCCCATGAAGGTTTCCCGGGATAAAATGTTGTGTACCACCTTGTGATTTTGTTTATTTTAGTGATCCTCATTGTTTTCACCCTCTTCGTCACCTTGGTGAGAAAATAAAAGGTTCTTACATGCCCAGTTGGGTCTTGTTGAGCATGACAGCTATAGAGGAAAAAGTTAGAGAAAGAAAAACAAAACTATAAGCAATAATTAAACAAATACAAACTAAAATTAAAAGCATGGAAATATAGAGATAACAAGGACAAAAAGACCAATGTCACCAATGTTTTTAGGCTGATCTATTGATGAAATCAAAGCACAATGAAGAAAGGGGACTATGAGTCCCTTATTCCTCCAAAGGAAGGCTCTTGGACCCTCACAAGCTTTCTCTCCTTACAACAAGAAAAATGAAAATGGTGGTGAAAGAACTCCTTTGCAAATCCACTCAATGGAGAGGTGGATTGCTCAATGAAATGGTGCCAATGTGCTATTGTCAAGGAGTGAGTCCTTAAAACAATCTAGGCAGCATAACATTACATGAAATTCCTTGAGAAAATGAGGTTTCTTCATGGCTTTTTATAGCATTGCATTGGGTGATTATGTAACTCCTTTGTAGTGTGAAAAGAGGCTCTTTAGGGCTTTATTAGGTCTTTGACCAGCCTACCATGCGGATTTAGCTCAGATTTGAGGGTCAAATCGGCTTGGGAGCTGATCCATAAGTGGTTGGGAGGTCGACCAATTCAATAAATGCGTCGTTTAGCAGGTGCGCGGGTTTTTGCGCCCACAGTCGTGCATCGTGCGCGTATGCACGCATGGTACGTTCCTGTTCAGCACATGCATGCGCGCACCTAACTTCTGTAAAGCGCTCTTCAATTTTTGCTACTTTGTATAGTTTTTGACCTTTTTGGAATGCTGTGAGATTAATTCAGTTCCATGAATGACTTCATTACTGTTTTGACGATGCTGAGTTCTTGTCGCCATGTGCGGACGAAATTTCAGTGATAACACTCATATGTTGTTTATGTATTAAATGTTGATGTATTTTGGATATAACTTAATAACAAGATTAAAACTTAACAAGTGTTGTATCAACGAGGTGGATGCTTTTCTTTGAGAGGTATATAAAAACTCCAAAAATATATGTCCGATAAAAGGCACATCCAGAGGGTTGTATGGATGAAGGGTATGTATTGAATGAAACATTTTTCTTCCTATGTGAATTCCTTGGAAAGGATTTTGAAGATGGGCCACGCTTCTGGGATGAAGAACGAGAATCAGATATTATTGATGAAGAAAAACTACAATATAATGGTGTTCAAGTAGAAATTAGTAAGTAAATTTATGATCATTGTGGTTGTTTTTCTTGCAATCATTAATTTTCTATGTAATTTATTTGTCAAATTAACAGCATAACATTTGGAGTTTGAAATAAACATGTTGACATGTAATAGGTGTAGACAAAAGTGTTATACTCGACAAGTTCATTATGTACCACATGTACTTTATGAACAAATGGATTGATTTGTATGATAAAAAGAGAGAAGAAGTGTTAGAAGCAAGGAGACAATTTAAGAGATCCAACCCAAGGAATACTCCACTTCCCATTGATATGCTTGGGGAATGGGGCAAAGATTGCACACTAGAATGGGTTACTAAACAAATTCAAAATAAAACAAAAGATGCAAGTATAGATTAAAACATAACAAAAAATGAAATCAACATGTGTAGAGGATGTGAAATAAAGGTAAAATTGTAATTTTACAAAATGTTGTTTCCTTACAGTTTTGACACTATTAACTATTTTACTATTCATCATTATATTTGTTTTCACTGAAATAAATGGTCTTTCACAGGTGAGGAAATTACCTTCAATGTGGGCATATGGACGACATTATAGTGTAGAAAGTGTATATGTAAAGAGATGATCCTTTGATTGTGGCATCATGGTTGATTTCAATCAATCTAGTCGAGTAAGCTCAAAAGACAATAATATTATTGAAGGGAATCTACAATATGTTGGGAAAATACAAGAAATTATTGAGTTGGATTACCACTCTTTTAAATGTTGCATTTTTAAGTGTAGATGGTATGAAGCATTTGTGAGGACACAAATACATGATACCCATAGTGGATTTTTTTCTATAGATTCCTTGAGCTTCCTATCGGAGGATAAGGAGCCTTATGTTCTACCAATTCATTGTGAGTAGGTATTTTTTTAACTCAAATAAGAAGTGGTAGTGATCATTAATCTATTAATTAATATTTTATTGTGATAATATATGTGTGTATATTAATCAATAAAATTGTTATAACATACGTCTAATATATGTATGTCGTTCATGTGAAGGTATTTTTCTATGAAGATATTTTGGACCCAAAATTGATATTTTTCATACATTATGATCCACTATTAGGGAATGTATTTGATGATTCATTAGTGGATACTAAGAAAAACAATGATGGACAACATATGAGAGAAATGGATTAGAGAACATCGAAGAAATTGACATCCATGATGATGTTGAAGATGGTTATGTTCAAGCACAAGAAGACAACAATTTAGAGTTAGATGCTGTTATGGAAGACAACAATATGGATGATATAGAAAATGATGATTCAAATACATCTGGTAACAATATAGATGATCTACAGTCAAATTTCAATGATCATGAAGATGATGCAGGTCAAGATGAGGATGATGATAATATTAAATACTTGAAAGAACATATGAACATTGACAATGATACATTGGATGATATTATTGCAGACAACATTATTAATGACCAAGACTTCTAAATTTTCATAATTATTTGTAATCCATGCTTTAAAAATGTTGATTCTTATGGGGGTAAAATCATGAAGATGGGTAACACTTTTGCTTGTTTTATGAGAATTTTTATTTTTATTTTAACAAGTTCTTCAACTTCCGGTAAACAAAAGTGTTTTTTTTATTTAGAATTTTACTTTACTATAAAAACAAAACTTGTGAAGAATTATGTTAGCTTTCTACCGACTATTTTTCAATTTTTTTTTATTGAGATTTGATATGTCGATTTGGAAATTGTTTGACACTATGTTCCTTAAAAATGAAGGGAAAGATAATCAATTATTTTTTCCCACAACAATGTATCCATTATTAAACTTTTGTTTTTGACAAATGAAATATACTGCAACAATCTATAGGGACTCTATTTTGTGATGTTCAATTTTTTATATCTTTTGTCTATAGTTTTGAATCTAACGAATGAACATTGTAATTTCTAGAATTTTTTTAAGTTGACCAATCTGAAAATGTTACATATTTTAAACACATGTTTTCCTCCACCATGTATCTATCTTAATTTTTAATTAAAAGTAAAACATAAAAATACCCTTTTGAGGAGAACAGTTTAAGGATTATGAATATAATTTTCAATAATTTTCCACTGTGTGTTTTTAGAGATATAGATTTTACATTTCACTGAATCATAATCTCACATAAAAATATTATGTAGTGATTTTTTTTATAAAATTAAATAAAATTAGATAAAAACAATGAAAATGAAAACAAATTATATCCAATGAAAGTTGATTCAATTTTTAAAATGTTGGTATCAATTCAAAAACTAAATTCTGAGTATTTGTAGGAGTCCACTACCTCCAAAGATCAAGTAAGATGGAGAGAATTTGCATTTTCCTACAAACAGTCCCATTTTTAGGTTTTCGACCGAAATATTCTTTCGATCGAAACCTAGTTTTTAACAAAATCCGTTAAAAATAAACGTTTTGGACGAAAAGTATTTCGAACGAAATATGCTTATCATAGGAAAACAATTCATCTGAAAAACATTGTACATGAATTTCGAGGTCACCGTTAGGGCGTCATTCAATTTGGCGTGCATATTTTCGACCCAAAAAATTCCTAGCAACATTTTTTCGGCCAAAAAATTTCCCCTAGGAATTTTTGAGACCCGATTGTGATGAAAGTGTTACCCATCTTCATGAATTTACCCATGGCCCAAACTTTGAAATGCTTCAGTGTTATTTGTATCGATACAAATTACCTATTGAAATATCCTTAAAGTGTTAATCTTTGCTATGAATTGTTGGAAAAAATAATTAGGATTAATTGGATAAGATTTAGCATGGTTAGTGTTCATTTATTGGCTGATAATGATTTACAAGTGTTGTCAGGTTATTGGTTAGATTCAGATTGAACTAGGATGAAGAACTTATTAAATAACTATACATTAAATATGCAATTGTTAAAAAAATATAATTACATATATCATATATGTAAAACAATGTAAATACAAACCATTAGGCTAAATGTATCCAAAGTTTTTTCATTAATTTATATTTTAAAACGAATTGAAATATTTCACTAAGCCTAAGACTAAGACCTTAACCTTTATACCATTTAACCCCTAACCCCTTGAAACATGGACAATATCAAAGATTATTTAGGGACATCAGACATCCATGAGCCTTGAAACCCTCCCATACCATTAAGGCACGTGTCTAGTATAACCATGTCAAATTTCAATGCATACGGGCACAACTTGGATAAATTGCACCGTTTCCCTCATTCACTGCTAACCATGTAGGGTTAATGGATGTCATTAATCCCTTCACCCAATATAATCCCTAACCCATTAACCATTAAACCACTTGCATGTTGGACCCTATAAAATTATTTTGGGATGTCTCAACTTAATAGAATCATGGTTTAATCATCTCAAAGAATGCCACAAGAAAAAGATAAATACATGGAAATTGGCATCTTCATCAGGTTTCGATGTAAAGATGGGTATGTTGGGTATGATCTTTATTGGCATGGATGGAAAAATTGGGTCATGATGAATATGATGATGATGGCGATGGAAATGACTACCATGATGATGGTGATGATGAAGATAATGATGTCCTTGAGTCTTAAAACCCTCCCATACCATCAAGGAATGTGCCTAGTCTAAACATATAAACTTTCAATGCATACAGACACATTTTGAAGAAATTTCAACATTGGCCCCATTCACTACTCATTGTGCGGGGTCACTGGATGAAATTGGTGATGAGCACGTTGGAAGTTCCAATACATTTCAAGAGAGTTCCGACAAAGATTCTATAGAAGGGAATGATGAATGATGACAATGACATGGATGTGCATGATGAACATTGATGAAAACATGGAATATATCGAAGATTGTGTGGGGACATCATACATACTTGAGTCTTGAAACCCTCCCATGTTGTCAAGGCATGTGTCTAGTCTAACCATGTCAAAATTTGACACATACAATCACATTTCAAAAAAAATTCAACATTGGCCCCATTCACTGCTCGCTATGCGGGGTCGATGGATGACATTGGTGATGGGCATGTTGGAAATTCTGAGACATTTCAAGAGAGTTATGACAAACATTCTATAGAAGGGAATGATGAATGATGACAAAGAGATCAACATGCATGATGAACATTGATGAAAAAATGGACGATATCGAAGGTTATGTGGGGAAATCATACATACTTCAGTCTTGAAACCCTCCCATATCGTCAAGGCATGTGTCTATTCTAACCATATCAAATTTTGACGCATATAGACACAAATTGAAGAAATTTCAATGTTCTCCCCATTCACTACTCACTGTGAGGGGTCAGTGGAAGAAATTTGTGATGGGTGTATTGGAAGTTCCATGACATTTCAAGAGAGTTTCAACAAAGATTCTACAAATGGAAATGACGAATGATGACAATGACATGTCCATGATGAATGTTGATGAAAATGTACTGGACAATATCAAATATTATGTGGGGACATCATACATCCTTGAGTCTTGAAACCCTCCCATATCATCAAGGCTTGTGCCTAGTCTAACCACATCAAATTTCGACGCATACATGCATAGTTTGAAGAAATTTCAACGTTGTCTCCATTCACTACTCACTATGCGGGGTTGGTGGATGACATTTGTGATGGGTGTATTGGAAGTTCCATGACATTTCCAGAGAGTTTTGATAAAGATTCTATAATGGAAATGATGAATGATGATAATGATACGTCCATAATGAACGTTGATGCAAACATGGACGATCTCAAAGATTATGTGGGGACATCAGACATCCTTGAGTCTTGAAACCCTCCCATAACATCAAGGCATATGTCTAGTCTAACTACATAAAATGTCTATGCATACAGACATAGTTTGAATAAATTTCAACGTTGGCCCCATTCACTGCTCATTGTGCGGGGTTGGTGGATGACATTTGTGATGTGTGTATTGGAAGTTCCATGACATTTCAAGAGAGTTCCGACAAAGATTCTATAGATGGAAATAACAAATGATGACAATGAGACGTGCATGATGAAAGTTGATGAAAGTGTGGACGATATCAAATATTATGTGGGGACATTAGACATCCTTGAGTCTTGAAACCCTCCCATACCATCAAGGCATGTGTCTAGTCTAACCATGACAAATTTGGATTCATATAGGCAAAACTTAAATAAATTCCAGCATTGGCCCCATTCACTACTCCTTGTGCGGGGTCGGTGCATGATGACATTTGTGATGGGTGTATTGGAAGTTCCATGACATTTCAAGAGTGTTCTGACAAATATTCTATAGATGACAATGATGAATAATGATAATGAGACGTACATTATGAATGTTGATGCAAACATGGACGATCTCAAATATTATGTAGGGACATCAGACATCCTTAAGTCTTTAAACCCTCCCGTACCGTCAAGGCATTTGTATATTCTAACAATGTCAAATTTTGACGCATACAGGCATAGATAGAAGAAATTTCAATGTTGGCCCCATTCACTGCTCACTGTGCGGGGTCGGTGGAAGACATTTGTGATGGGTGTATAGGAAGTTCCATGACATTTCAAGAGGGTTCCGACAAACATTCTATATAAGGGAATGACGAATGATGAGAATGAGACGTGCATTATGACCATTGATGCAAACATGGATGATCTCAAAGATTATGTGGGGACATCAGACATCCTTGAGTCTTGAAGCCCTCCCATACCGTTAAGGCATGTGTCTATTCTAACCATGTCAAATTTCGACGAATACAGGCACAAATTGAAGAACTTTCAACGTTGGCCCCATTCACTACTCACTATGTAGGGTCAGTGGATGAAATTTGTGATGGGTGTATTGGAAGTTCCATGACATTTCAAGAGAGTTCAAACAAAGATTATACATATGGAAATGACTAATGATGACAATGAGACATACATTATGAACATTGTTGCAAACATGGACGATCTCAAAGATTATGTGGGGACATCAGACATCCTTGAGTCTTGAAACCCTCCCATACGATCAAGGCATGTGTCTAGTCTAACCATGTCAAATTTCGATGCATACAAGCACATATTGAAGAAATTTCAACGTTGACCCCATTCACTGCTCATTGTGCAGGTTCGGTGGAAGACATTTGTGATGGGTGTATTGGAAGTTCCATGACATTTCAAAAGAGTTCTGAAAAATATTCTACATATGGAAATGATGAATGATGACAATGAGACGTGGAAGATCTCAAATATTATGTGTGGGGTCGATGGATGTCATTAATCCCTTGACTAGATATAATCCCTAAGAAATTAACCATTAGACTACCTAACCCTTAAGCCCCAAATCCCTTATCCCTTGACCCTTAATCCATTAAATTGTAACCCTTAATCCCTATACCCCAAATCCCTAAATCCCCTAATCCCCAAAGCCCCTATCCACTTAACCCCCAATGACTCAACAAATTAACTATTAAAGCACAATAGGCATTAAATTAGAAGCCAAATAGGAAGCCAAACTAGAAGCTAAAAAGGAAGCTAAGTTGGATTCTAACCATGAAGATAAACTGGAAGCTAAAGTAGAAGCTAAACTCGAATCCAAACTCAAAGATAAACTTGAAGCTACACTTGGTGCTAACTTGGGAGCTAAATCAAGCACAAAATTGGGCGCTAATGTAGGTGCTAAAGTAGGGAATAAATCAGGTGATAAATGAGGCACTAATAGTTCCTAATTTATCACAGAATTGTGTTTCTCGACAAAAATAACTCCCAAAATAGCGCCATCCCGATAATAGCATCGACATTTTCAAAAAAGTGGAGAAAATACATTGAAAAAGATAGTGGAAGAAAAAAAAGGAGCTAAAAAGGAAGTTAATCACAGATATTTGTTGTAGTGATCTATGAAAATTTCATTGCAAATAGGTCTTGGTATTCACATAGTAAGTCTACAATATTCTCTACTATCTCATCACTCCAATAATATCCTATCTACACAAACTTGGGATTCTTTGTTGTCCCAATGTTTACCTTCTGCGTCTTTATCGGTAATGTGTATGCAGCGGACTCAAGCTCTTTCCCTTCTATTGCTCGTTCTTCTTATGTTTCAGGTACTTGTACATTCATGGGATATTCCATATCATGTTCTTCCTTAGCCACATTATAGAATTCCACTAACTCATGGACATTTATATTGGCTATGTGTGCATTGCACACTGATACCACTTCCATCGGCCCTTCTTCTGAAAATATCTTAGTCTGAATGTCCCGAATCACTGCATCTATGGTTGGGGATTCATGTTCAAATGTAAATGTGAATATGAACCTTTGGACCAACTCTTCCCATCGTGTTGTCTCCCTGTGCATTTCCAATTCCAAATACCAGTTCTTCGAAATTTTGTCCAATGTGTGTATAATTATGTGTGTCCATTCTATTTATAGTACCATAAATCCATACACTAATCACCATGACTTTCTCGATCATTCTCTCATGTATACTTATGCCCAATGTTTTCTTCCTCAGTACCAAACCTTATTTGCATGATTATGTTTCACTGTGACCAGTCTTTCATCCCATCTCTGGGTGCAACCCACCATGTGGTTGGAGTCACTTTTAGGACAACATCTAGTGCTAACAATATTTTTTGTTTGGGTACCTACAACTGAAATTACTTTACAAACAAACTTATATCAGTTAATCCATCATACCTAGGTGGATCACATAGCTCTATTCCAATCCAGTGCAAGGATCGGGCTATGTGTGCACATCGTCTAGTTGACACTTCATGCATTCTTTGTTTCCAATGCTCTAGACCTTATTTAGAATATAATGCACATGAACTAATACTTCATAAAATTAGTGCACCATCTGCAATCAGGTTGACATAATCCTCCATCCTTGCAATCATGTTATATAAGTTGTCAATGTCATTCCCTCTAGTTGGCTCTATGTATCTCTTTCCTTCTGATGGGTCCAAGGGTGCAGTAACTTTCAAATATACAACTTCAAATATCATCTCCCTCCTCCTCAATTTGATGATTTCAAGGTTATCAAAATCCCATAACAGTCTCATCAGTGTTGGATATGGTTGATTTTCATCCACGATCTCAATCACTTCAAATTCTGCCATGATGTGCACCCCATCTATGTTCACATGTACTCCTGTCAAACGACCAATTGAGACTATTTCGTGTTGATTCACGAGCCTTAACTAAACATAAGACCATACTAGTTTCGGTTTTCCCATCATATCCCATGTCTTGTTAGGTAAAAATTCACATTGGATCCCAAATCCAAGATGAAATTATTCACATCATACTCCCCAATATGTGCATTGAATCTGAATTCTCCATTCGTTCTCTTCCTGCATAGTACCCAATTTACTACCCTTTGTACTATAGGAGTTTCCCTTCCTCATGTAAAGTGATCAATCATGTCACATTATGTACTCGACACAATTTCATCTTTCATTAGATCTACAAAACTTCTCAAGAATTATGTTAGCGTACTTACCTTTCCAGTTGGTTTCTCTGGCACAACGTGATCTTGTACATGAGGTGCAGATGATGTTGATACTCCCCAATCTCGTCTAAATACTTATTTTCTCTCTCTAATATGTCTCCTTTTCTTGTTGAGGATCAAAGGTTGGAAAGGGCCCTATTGAATTTCTTACCCATTGCTTAGTATACTTTCCTCCATTCATCATATCAGCTCCTTTTCTAGCTCCTCTGCACGTAACAACTACTATTATTGGTCCTTCATTGCATTTATTCGATGATATCTTCTGCACATTCTAATTTGGATTCGGATTATGGTTTCCTCTGGCTTGTCATTTCACAACTAGTTGGGGGAAATACTCTTTTGCATGGTCCAGTGCTTTGCAGTATGTGCACGTTGTACACAGATTTGGGCAATTGTGGGCCAAGTGTCTTGGTTGATTACAGTTGTAACATATTGTCGGTCCTCTTCCTCCGATACCAAAATTTCCTCAGCCTCAGCCTCTACCAAAGTTTCCTTTGTTCCATGGATTAAATCCTCTTTGATTATTATATTGAAGACCCCACGCTTTTGTTGCAGCATTATCCTCTTGAATCTTGTACATATATGATGTGCTCTCCCTCATTAAGTCAAACGTGCGGAAATCCTTCTCTTCATGTCCCACAGACTTACAAAAATTGAAAAACAAGTTCCTTGGTGTTCTTTGATACTTCTGTAGTGATGGAAACACAGTTGGGTGATGGACCCATTTCTTACATATCTCACAATACACTCCTCCTGGTAATGGATTTAGTGCTCCATTTTCCAAATACTACGTGAATGTTGGGCATTCGACCTTGTGATGGCCTTCAGTCATGCACTTGGTACACCATAATTTCTCTCATTTCTCCTTTCTTTTGTAATTTCTTCCAGTTGAATCGTCAATGCAACTAACTGCATCTGAACCTGTTCCATTCCTCCATTGTATCCTACAGGAGATAATTCCAATTTCATTTCCAGTGCCTCGGGCTATGACACAACCTTTTGTTGTATCAATGGCTTGAGAATGTGTAGTAGAAGCCCTATAATAAACCATTCCCGATGTTGTTGATATGGTATCTATAAATTCAATCTACCCATCACATCCTTAAACCTTTGATTGAAATCCCATATTGACTCTGTTTGCACCTATTTAATATCCTTCAGTTCTATAATGTATTGTGACTCTGACTTTGGCTTCTTGAACTCTTTCAGTAGTTCTTGTATTATCTCTGCCAAATTCTTGGTCTGTCCCATAGGTGTGGTACTCTGCAGCTACATGTACCAAACCAACGCATGACCTCTGAATGTTGTTGCCAATTGCGCAATCTTCACAACCTCATCTTGTACGTTCTTAGCGACCCAAATTGTCTTGCAAACAAACAAATTTTGTTCTGGTTCCTCTAACCCCATTCAATGGAAATTTGGCAGCCTAAGGGTGTTGTTTAGTCGGGCCATGTTTCTTTTTGTATTCCCTCTGCTTGGTGATGTTGGTTGACTCTAAATCTGGACACTACTTCCACTTCTCTGATTGTTACTACTTTGTCCTCTCTAGCTAACTACAATTTATTTTAAGAAGTCTTCGAATGTTATTTCTTATTGTGGTTGTTGGGATAAATAAATGCATTATTAACTCCCACATTTAATTATCAACTAGGGCTTGTAAGCTTCGAGGTGCATGTGCAGGAAATGCAGGATCAAAGCCTAGTCTAGCCTAATCTAAAGCCAACAAAACAATCTTCAAACCCACACTGTAGGAAATTAAAGTGCAAGGAATCCAAAGGTACATGAAAATACAACAAATTGTAGGAAATTTGATGAAAACAATCTAAAATCAATTTTAAGAAAAAGACAATCAAACAAGGTTGCAAATTAAATCTAAACTCGAAATCTTCCACAATCAGATGCATCAATCATGGAGAAGAAGGAGAAGGAATAAGTAAAGATGATGTTGAAGGAATTTTCAATGTACATTGTAGAACTCAACAAAGAATAATCATAAAGAGGGGAGGAATTCTTCTATAGTTGACTCAAAAGGTTGAATGTACACAGTCAAATAAAAGATGGAAACATGGTTGAAGAAAATGAAATGGATTCTTGGTGACAATTGTCTAACTTAGAGGATTTTCAATCAACCAAGCAAGGAAAGAAGATGACTGAAAATGAATAGATGCATAATGGGTGGTGTGTGTTAATGTGCAAGTTCTAGGTGCAAAGAATGAAGAAAAGAGAAGGGAAATTTGCTCATAAACAAAATGAAATGCCCATGCATGGGTAATCAATCTGTAAGCACATCGTGAAGGATGGCACACACTCTAAATTATAAATAATAAGTGCAGTTCTGAACCTATGTTTCTGTGTCTTCTATTCATAAAAGAATTCAAATATCCAACTAAAGATCAAAACTTTGTCTTATGCATTTGACATAGATACGAAGGAAGAACACTATTTAATAATGTGAGCAAAAAATAAATGGAAAATTAATCAAGCATGAATTGGCATAATTGAAGCAAGGCACAAAGCAATGAATCGTTGGTCAAATAGTCATTAAGCATAGATATAGAGCAACATGAAAACACATATATTAGAAGCTTGGAAAATGAGTATGATTGAGGTTAAATGCAAAATGATGATGCTTTGAGTGGAAGGGCATAAATTCGAGTTATTCATGAAAAAAATTGCAGAATCAAATTGTTGAATTGAACACACAGTGCATATAAATCAGATCAAATCAAATTCATAAACTAATTAGAAAAAGAAATAACAACATAGACATACCCGGATCGAGGGGCCCTACCTGACCTAGGAATTCTCCTGGAAGACTAATTCAGATCGGAACTGGAATGATGCATCAAATCTTAGCCATGAACTGTTCTTGTCTAGTAGAAATCAAAATCTCTTATCACAACATTTTGCTCATCAATTTCATGTCTCTAATATGATGAATTTCTCCCAAAGACAACTTTTAAATAATAATGAGGGTTTCTCCTCAGCCCTATGAGGATGTTATTTATACATGAAATCCAAATGGAGATGATAGAACCGAATCCCCCAAACTCAGATTTTGGTTAAAACCAATTTTACAAATTTTTGAGCAAAATCACAAAAATCTGGGTTTTATTGTAATTTGGGAAGATTCGAGTTAGGGATCCACCCATATATTCCAAAACAATTCCCATTTTGAAAACATGCCTGCTTCTTCCTCAATTTCCCATATTCTAGAGAAAACCCATATCTTAGAATTTTTGGATTTGATGCCATCTGCATGGAAATCGAGGCGCAAGTTGGTAGTTTGAGGTTTTTACTAATTTTGGTAGAATCATTCCCCCTAAGATAGAGGTACGCATGTGTGATATGGGTGAATTATGACAAATGTGTTCGCATTTAAACGTCGCTCTAGACAAAACCCATGTCCCTTATTTTCCTCTAGAATCTTTCCAAAATTTCGAATTATTTCTAGTACCGGATTGTTGTTGAATTGTGAGTATTGGATGATGTGGAGTGTGAGTACCGGATGACATGGAGTGTGGGTATCAGATGACATGGAGTGTGAGTACCAGATGACTATAGAACTTTCTGGCACCGGATGACTTGGAGTACCAGATGAGCACAGTATGGGTACGAGATGCGTTGATTATTGGATGACATGGAGTGTGGGTACCCGATGACATGGAATATGGGTACATAATGAATTTGCAGGTACCGGTTGACTGTAGAACCTTTTGGTACCGGATGACTTGTAGTATCATATGACCTATAGTGTGGGTACCGGAACAGGAACAGTATAGGTACCAGAACATGGAAAATGCATATACCGGAAGCTGAACAGTACAAAACATGTTTCTTGGACATATAAACATAGGATTAAACCGTTATCGAAAAAAATATTGTATAATCATCCTTTTAATCACTAAAAATATGGAAAATTATGTATTAACCACATAGGATGAACAACAAGAGATAATGGAGGTTTATGGTGTAATTAACGATATATTATTGACAAAATGAGGGGAGAAAGTGTAATGATGAGTGTATTTGTATGGTGGAAAATATGACAAAATTGGAGCCCAACACACCCCCAAACCCAAGGATTTGCATGTCCTCATGCAAACAAGGTGAAGAACTTATGATACTCTGCTTATAGATTTATGTGACATTGTTTCTTTTGTGTAGGTGTTGGTTCTTGTGGAATGACACTTTGGAAATTGCCACAAATTGATTTCAAACAGAGAAACAAAATTATCATAAAAATGGAGGACAAGCAGTGGATGAGGTATCAGAGTGATGGTGAATGGTGTGCATATGTATAATGGTTTATAAAATGTTGGTGATGGTGGTCATATTAACTTGGACATCAATTTTAAGACCAATATTTACTTTGTGGTTCTTTTCTTGGATATGAAACAATGACTTCATCCTCTTTGAGATGACTTAAGAATGATTTATGATGTACAAAGATAAGACACTATAGATGTTGTTTTGTATTTGTATACCACATATTTCCTTTTCATTACTTGGTCTCATCATTAGAGTATATTGTTCATTATGACAAGTGGAGTGAAGATGGAGGGTTTACTGAGTAGTTTTGATAATGTATAGTGGAGTGTGGAGTGTGGAGTGGGTAATAGTGGTTATGCATCATGTTTTCCAAGTTCTTAGTAAATTAAAAATATTTGTACCAGTTTTACCTCAAGTTACCCTTGCTTTGAATTCTAATGCATGTTGAAGTGGAAACCATGTAGAACAGGACGAAATGTCTGCAAAATCATGATGTAGACTGTTGAAATTTGAAGATGAAGTGGAGCAAGGTTGAGAAATGATGGATAGCTAGGAGAGAGTTGATGAATGTTGATCTGCTGAGATTCCTTATGTCTCTCTCTCTCACCCCCAAACCCATTAGTTTGCATGTCCTAATGCAAACTCTCATTAGCACACAAAATTTTTGCAAGCTAAAAGTGGACTATGTGGAACCGGTGCATGTTGATTGAAGGAGAGAAATGAAGTATGTGAGAGTTGAGAGCTGTTGAAAATATCCTGCAAAAATTACCCTCGAAAAATATTTAAATTTTTGTATTGTTGGTATAGGAACCTACGGGTTTCTGTACCAACAGTACCGAAACAAAAAAATCTAAAAGAACTTAAACCAATACTGTTATTATGAGAGAAGAAATATACATTGATGTCATGCTTAAAGAAATAACCAAAACTTAAACTTTATTCATGCTTACAAATTTGGAAATGAAATTTATTTTAAAATATTACAAGCATAAAGGAAATTCCTAAATTACTTATTACATACGATTTCATCAATCATTAACAGTTGAATACTCAAGAAACCATATTAATTATGATGGGGGATTTTTCCTCTCATCCTTGAACAAGAAAACATGAGGAGATAAGTGGTCTTTGATAAATGAGAAACCAATAGGAAACCAGTCATCTCTGTTTGACTTTTTAGAGAATTTTTGTCATTCAAGTGATATTGATAAAGTTCACATTTGAGTTTATTAGACTCCTACACTTATGGATCCCACCTCTAGGACAATGACATCTTGGGTATGAATGACGAGGTCTTAAGACCATCTTACATACATTCTCAAATGAAAATTAGATAAGGTTCATTATCCTTTTTTCCAACCATGCATGCTTCTTCTTAACGATTTACACAAGTATATTGTTCATACGGACAAATATAGATTAGGCATAATGAAAGACATCAAAATCAGAACCCATTGCCAACAAGACTATTCAGTACTCCAATGGGGTAATTTTGACATCTAAGCAATATCCTTCCCATGAAGAATGCCCCATTTCCCACGAGCATGTTCAGTACCCTGATGGGTTTTCCTAGTTATACCACAGGCCGGTACCCGCTGCCAACAGACCTGTTCAATATCCCGACGGGTTAGCCTCTTACACCCATTTTCCATCAAAGGCTCTTATCCCAATATTTACCCTTAAGATAAAATTTATAGATTGATTTCGCATGGGTGAATGGGGAAGCATCTTTGAAAACCTTTTTACAGGATGGGATGGTATTCAGTTGGAAGATATTTTATAGATTGCCCATAAAATATTGTTCGTATGTAAAATAGACTTATGTATCAATATTAGTCGAAATACATATCATGGTCAAAATT
The DNA here is from genome assembly GCA_009831015.1 of Picea engelmannii. NCBI lineage: Eukaryota > Viridiplantae > Streptophyta > Pinopsida > Pinales > Pinaceae > Picea > Picea engelmannii. Next base: position 88,470 of record ML810034.1, read on the forward strand.
ACTTAATGTTTGGTAGATGAGGCCATGAGGGAATGACCTAAAGGTGCCTCTAGTCCCCAAGTTCATATTCTCCATATAATATTGTGTTCCCTCACAAGTAGAATTTTCATTCACTCTCCTGCTACTATTTGATAAGAATGCTTGAATAACAAGTTCTAATAGGAAACTAGGATGTGTGTTGGCACAGAGGCAGACCCAGGGTTCATGCTCAAGAGCGCACCAACAAACCCTAACTACTGGCCCTTTCAACAATACCTGTGAAGCAGATGAAGTCTCACCCGAGGTAGAGGCAGGGGTGGTTGTAGGACTCAAATGTCTGCAACCTTAGCTGGGACACAGATCTGTGATTATAGCAATTAGAAATTATCTAGCATTGTTTATCCATCAATATTCAACCCTTACAGCACTTCGCAGATAGCACAGAGCATTGCAGTATATACTTAGATTTGAGAAGACTTATCACTTAGATACAGCAAGATAGATTGGATTCACCAGATCAGACACTAAGCATCTTATATATCATATCTAACATTCATTCCTATATCATAAGCACAAAGCATAACTAAATCTATTTAATCACATCGGGAACTTAGCCAAGAAGGAGATAAACGCATTAGGTCGAAGCACAAAGAAAAATACACAAAGTTACCATGGTTCACCCCCACCCTGGGGCTATGTCCACAAAATATTCTTCTTTATATTATCTCGGTCAAGTAGTTACAACACATAGCTTCAATGACCCTTACTTCGCATAGGATAGAAGATCTGAGCAGCTCGCTAGATCCTTCTTCCTTGCACTTCAACACAAAACTACAACAAATTGCACTGAGCTTTTCAATCTCCTTACAATCATGCACATAGCACTTGAAATATACATCCGATCACATAGATCCAATTAATAGCACTAAGCCTTTAGTTATACATCACATAGATGTACTACCCTCCTCTACTTACATTGCCTACGTATCTATTTATAGATTACAAAATGGGCCTAAGCGTGGGTAAACCCACGGTCCGACATCCCTTTCCCATTACATCAACCCAAAACCCTAAAGGGACCCAAAAATAGGTCTAGTTTCCTTAATTTCCATTTCGTGTTGCGCTCCATCTTTGGCAAGCTGTCGCAGTCCCAAAAATAGTCAAATATGACCAAGTATTCTTCAAAACTTGGTCAAGGGCCAACAATCCCCCAACATTCACCTATGACTCATCCCGAGTCACTTAGGTCTGTCCAATTCTACTTCAAACTCCTCGAGTTTCACTCGAGCCGCTTCGACCTGTTGCTTTGCGGTTTCCTCATGCTCGACGAACTCCTGGATGAGTGCATTATTGACTGGTCCCTCTAGGCATTGTTTGACTGAAGTCACGATCTGTTCCAGCTCTGTTCCTTGGTTCTCAATCTCTAAGAATAGTTGGCATGCCTTATCCTGCAAAGGTTGAAGTTGTTGAGTTACTTCCATTACCTTGCTCTGGATCATGTGGATCTACTGCTGTGCAATGTGTTGCTAGTGGGATCGCTTCATTTTCTTTATGGTTGATAGGGCCTTCAACTGCATATGAAGTCTATCTACATGTTTCTTCACTTCCTGGAGCTACGACTCTAGTTTAAGAAATTTCGGGTTCTTGGTTAGGTTCTCATGTATCTGCGCACTTCTGCTACTTAATTGTTTGCAATATTTGGTGAGTTCTTTAATCCTTTCTATTGTACTCCGGGTAATTATTTCTCGTTGGTCGTGCTCTTCTTGCAGGGTGCTTGGGATGATCTGAAGCTCTAAGTCCACGACTCTTTGTTGAAGTTGCTGAATAACTTCAGCAAGCTTCATCACTTGACGGTCTAAGGGTTCTTCGGCCTTCTATTTTAAGCCAGTCACAGAGTGAAATGCTCTGTTGACAGCTTCTTCGATCCCGACTTGCTTCATGAGAAGTTACTCCTTCTCCTTTTGGATTTTTTCTTTGTCTTCGTCAAATTTCTCTTGGATGGCCTCCTTCTCTTATTGTGCAGCTCGGCGCTACTATATGATTTCCTCATGTGCTTGCTTTAGGGCCTAGGTGGCCTACGTTGTTGCTTCTTCTGATTTTTGAAGGCGTACTTCGACTGTGTCAGCAATCCTGTGGAGTTGAACTGGTTCATCTCTTACTTCTGTTGTTCCTTTTGGAAAGGGCACAGTGGAAGCTGCGTGGCTTGATCGAAGTGCTTTCTTTACTCCTTGGAGCTCGATTTCAATTCTGTTGTACATGGCCTCTTGCTTGGCTACCTGTTTTTTTGTTATCTCTTCGATAGCTTCATTCATAGTCGCGAGGAGAAAGCTGAAGTCGTCTGGGGTGAGTGTGGTCATCAGTTTAGTCACGGATGCTTCCGACTTCTTCTTGGAAGAAGGTTCTAGAGGTGAAACCTTTATTTTCTTTATGATCTCTATTTCATCCTCTGGCCTTTGTTCAACTTCTTCAAAGTCTTCGTTATTACGTTCATGATCGGGTGTGGTGGAAGCCATCCTTACAGATCTACTGTCGACATCCTAGATTTCCTCATCTTTCTTTATCTTCTTAGTTTTCTTCGCCTTACTGGGCCCAATTGTATTCTACACAGCTTTTGGGCTATCGATGTCGGACATATCTGTTGGATCTGCTGAGATAGGGAGGTCCACTGACCATTCCTTGGTGATTTCTTCCAGGTCTTCTTCTGTCATCTTATAATAGGACTGAAGTTGTTCCTGGTGTTCATCAGCGCGTGGAGTTAGGTATATAAAGTGACGATCCACGCTGAACTTTATCAAAGGTCGGAACCTTTCTAAAGTGTTCGGGGTTATGCGAGGTTCACCCCCTATGGCTACTTTCAGTTGGTTATAGTATGTATGAAAAATGACATTTGATTGCCACTGTTTGTTCATATCGTTCGAGTACCATAAAGTACTGAACTTCGTGGCTAAGGGCTCAAAAGGGTTGAGGTCTGGGAAGGTTGTGCCTTCCGATATCTCCCATGCAAAAAAAGCGATCAGTATTAGCAGCCAGCTAAAATGGAATTCATGCCCCTGATCATGGGCTTCTCTGCAGTCAATCTCTAGCTGGTTAACCAGGTACTTCACCCAGTTCATCTATAGTCCCTCTGTGCATTTTTCTGCGAGGTCAACTATGAAGCCTGATACTTGAGTTGGTTTGTTCTTAAATACCAATTTCCCTTCTATCATTTGGCATGCAAGGCACACTGCGTGACTCTTGATAGAGGCTACCTTGTAGCCTCGCGTGCCCTTCTCGACATTGCCATAAGCTTCTTTAATATTATGTGAAAGAGTGCAGTCTATGGTCTTTCCAGGGTAGTAATCCTAGGGATCAGGGCCCTACATACTAAGCCCGATGATCCTATTGATCAGCATCGGATCAACAGTTATGCGGTAGTTTACCCACAGGTATCCTAAATGGTAACTTGCTAGCAGTAGTTTTACACAAGCACTCACCTCTTGGTGTCTGTCGAAGTGCGGTATTTTCATGACGCTGAGCAACATAGACTGCTCGAGGTTCATCGTCCATTGTCGAGGGACGATCTTGAAATTATTTCCCTTGGTTCTAGTTAAGTACTTGTGTGGGGCAAGCATGTTGTAAGCTTTACGGTCTCCCAGGTTGAAGTCACAAAACTTCAACACCGCAACCTTGTCTTGATCTGCGTGGTAGGTGCATACTCCTTTTGGTAGATAAGCAGTGACTAGGGTGTATTCAAAGTCTCGAGGGACATTGTCCCTATTAATCACACCGCTCAGAGGGGGTATGTAAGCTGGTAGGATGGAAAGGTACTAACTTTGCATTGGTTATGTTGTCTTTATTCTTAGTTCTTCTTTTTGCGCTGGCTCAAGATGTTCCTACTCGAGTAGTCGATGGGGAGGCTTGCGTTCCTCTCGTCGATGATGCCTGTAAACCTGTAGACAACCCTCTTTTCGACATGACACATTTGGTTTTGAGGCTAGCGAGTACCTCTCTTACAGATTCTTCAGTTGCGCTGAGCTCGTCGGACATATACGCTCAAGGAAAATAATCAGGGTCACACTGGTCTTAAGCATTGTACTGGGATAAATAACAACGGTGTGACGATCACTGTAGAAACTTGCTAATTCTGCGAGCTTCAACTCATTAATTGGAAAAAGTGTTCTTCAGGCATGGCGTGATGAGCTAAATAGGAAATCTCAGCAACGGTTTTCTTGAAAAGAACTTGGGGCCTTCATTAACTCTGTTCTATCCATTCTGGTGATGTCCAACAGTCTAGTGGTAACCCATAATTTCTTTTTGACCTATTCGAAGCAGCAGTCGAACGGACATATTGGCTTCCAATGGCTATATCGCTTTGCCATGGCGAAGTGACCCATGTCGTTGTTCTGATATCTCAGAGAAGCTCGAATGCTGCAATTTCTCTTTTTGTGAAGTTCCATCTTGACTCTTCTATAGTTTTTCCATCTTCACCTTCTTCTTCCTTTACTTTCTAGCTTTCTTTCCCGTGAGCTTCGTCTCAGTGGTTCTTTTCCCATTCTGATTTCTATTTTCCTTGGATATAGTCACTTTCCGTTGCTGATGTTCTTTCTTAGGTTTCAAGGATAATGACTCTTCTTTGTCTGCGATGGAGACTTCAGTCTTCTGTGAATCCTCTGGCGTTCCAATAACTTCGAAGTCTAGGTTTCTAGTGTGAAATGGCTTCGATCTGTTCTTCTGTTCTTTAATCAACTGCACAATCTTTCTGGTCCTGAAGTATTTTAACTCTTGTCTCCGTTGTTCTAAAACATTTGCATCTGCCTTCTTTCTAACGTGATCTCTTTCAATCCAAGGATTTCCAAGTAACATAGTAAATGGGGCACTATCCTCAATAACTTTGATTATTTCAAAATATTCCTTTGTCGGAATTCCATTGACATTCATAGATATCCAAGTGAGCCTTCCACATAGGTTTACCATTTTTCCTTTGAATAACCCTATTCCACTTAGGTATGGAGTCATAGCGGGTCTCCCTATAGCTTCCCAAGTTCTTTCTATCATGACATTCACCTGTGTTTCCTCATCCAGAACACAATCAATGTCGAAGTCTTCTATTCTTACTTCGATGCATTATTTTTCTTTGAATATCTCTGATAGCCTGATATGTCGGTGATCACTCAAGGTTTCTTTCATCTATAGTAACATCTTCTTTGATTCTTTCTGGGTTTCTGCTATTTGTGGATATGCCTTAAGGTTTTCTTCACGTAGATTCATTTTTTCAATCCTAGCAATCATTCTAGGGAAATCCAATACTTCATGGTCCAAAGCCTTGCAACAGAGACAACTTGTTCTTCCACCAAGGCACTCCTTAGCTAGATGTCCCAGTTTTCTGCAACTATAACATAGGGTCAATCTTCTCTTTCTTTTAAATGACCCCCAACCTCTTTTGTACTGTGCACTAGGGTCATGGTAGTTATCCTGTAAAAAAATCTTTCTAGGATCCTGCATCCATTTGTTAGTCCAAACATTCTTTCTATGCATAGGTATAACATATCTATCATATTCTTATCAGATCTATCAAATTTTCTTCCATCTAACAATGCCCTAGTTTTCAGGCTAGGACAAAATCTATCAAGTGTACGTAAATTCATGCTTCAGAAACAAAAAAATTCCACTTATATTACCTATATAGATCACAAAGTTTTTAGATCTAAGACTTTTAACTATTCTTACCTTTATCAGAGAAAAGAGTTTACAGATCTTACCTCTTTTCTGTAGATCTGACCTCTTTCTTTCAAAAATTTCCACTTTTACTTTTCTTAGAGCACAGAGTGTTCAAATATCGCTTCTTTTCTTCAGATCTGATTTGATTCAGAGCTTATTTTGCACAAATCTTCTTCATCTTTAGTTCCCAACAATCACAGTTTCTGTCTCAACAACAGAACCATTTGTTGGCACAGAGGCAGACCCAAGGTTCACGCTCAAGAGCGCACCAACAAAACCTAACTACTGGCCCTTTCGACAACACCTGCAAAGAAGATGAAGTTTCACTCGAGGTAGAGACTGGGGTGGTTGTAGGACTCAAATGTCTGCAACCTTAGCTGGAACAAAGATCTGTGATTATATCACTTAGCAATTATCTAGCATGGTTTATCCATCAATATTCAACCCTTACAGCACTTCGCAGATAGCACAGAGCATCGCAGTATATACTTAGATTCGAGAAGACTTATCACTTAGATACAGCAAGATAGATTGGATTCACCAGATCAGACAATAAGCATATTATATATCATATCTAACATTCATTCCTATATCAGAAACATAAAGCATAACTAAATCTATTTAATCACATCAAGCACTTAGCCAAGAAGGAGATAAACGCATTAGGTTGAAGTACAGAGCACAATACACAAATTTACCGTGGTTCACCCCAACCCTGGGGATACGTCCACAAATTCTTCTTCTTTATATTATCTCGGTCAAGCGCTTACAGCACAGAGCTTCAATGACCCTTACTTCGCACAAGACAGAAGATCTGCGCAGCTCGCTAGATCCTTCTTCCTTTCACTTCGGCACAAAACTACAACAACTTGCACTGAGATTTTCAATCTCCTTACAATCATGCACAGAGCACTTGCAATATACATCCGATCACACAGATCCAGTTACTAGCACTAAGCATTTAGTTATACATCACATAGATGTACTACCCTCCTCTACTTACATTGCCTAAGTATCTATTTATGTACTACCCTCTTCTACTTACATTGCCTAAGTATCTATTTATAGATTACAAAATGGGCCTAAGCGTGGGTAAACCCATGGGCCAACATCCCTTTCCTATTACATCAACCCAAAACCCTAAAGGGAACCAAAAATAGGTCTAGTGTCCCTAATTTCCACTTCGCGTTGCGCTCCATCTTTGGCAAGCTGTCGCAGTCGCAAAAATGGTCAAACATGACCAATTATTCTTCAAAACTTGGTCAAGGGCCAACAATGTACAAGTTACCTATGGGCATCATTACACAGACCTTAAATATTTTGTAAATCCCCATAATATTTTAAAGATTAGGCTTATGAGCAACTGTTATTATTAATAGTCATAAATATGCATGTAATAAGAAGAAGAAATATCTTAATTTGTTTTGGTTTTTGATGTTATATCACCAATATTTTCTTCAACTCATTTTATTTATTTGAAAAGAAACACAAAAAGATGTTGCATTTATTTAGAACTAGGTTAACTAACATGCATCTTTTACTCTATCATATCTAAGAACAAGAAATTAAATTTCACGTGTAAGAATATTTCCAATGTAACCATGTGTGTAATAGGTGTAGAAATACATTCATACTCGGGTTTGAAAGATAAGCTTTAATTTATACTAGAGTACGAAGAACCAATTACTTTGATGATGATGTAAAGAGTTGTTGAAGAAGAGAGTGGTGGTTCAATTTGGTTGTCGTCTGGAACCAATGTTCGATATAGTCATGATGTTCTTGGTTCACTTCCTCATTTAGACCACGTTGCATGTTTCCCTCTGTCATGTCAAGAAGATAATCTTCTTTTGAATAACTGGTCTCATCAATGCATGGAGGATCTTCAGAAATTCATATCGAAAACTCATCGATCTCAGGTTCTAATGGTGGCTCTCCATCAAATGTGGTCCATGATTCTTTAGTCTCTCCTATAGGTTGGAAAGAGTGATTACAAAAGTGTTTTAGATCTTATTGTGGATGTAGCTCATGGAACTCTTCTTCTTCTATCACTTCTAGAGAGGTAGGTAGGTTCTTGACTATTGTCAAGATTTTCTCTTCCTGAGAGGCAGAGATCCCAACTGTTGCTAGGATTTGAGAAAGTTCTTCCAAACTCTTGATCATCTTTGAGTTCTTGGTTCTGGTTGATAGGTCTTGTTTAACACATGGATTAGTGTAGAGGGGGGTTCTTACAGTGCCCCAAAACCTTTTTTTTCTTTAAAACCTAAAGAAACAAAAATAAGCAAACTAAAAGCAAATGTAAGCAAACCAATTATATACTCGAACTGCCACCGTGTTACTAGGACCTTGTTTTCATCAAGTTATCTTTTCACACAAGTTAACTTATCTTCTCATATATATAAAAAATGGCTAATGCTAATAAAACACAAATTCTAACTACTGAAAGGAAGAGGACAACCTAACTTTGGAGTAACCACACTAAAGTGGATGTGTGGGATCTTCCTTCATGTTTTACTGTCTTCTCTCTACCCTTAGGTCATCCTTAAAAGCACACCACACTTGCATGAAAATAAACACACTTGCATGAAAAGAAACGCACTTGAATGAAAGGAACATTCAAGGCTTTGGAGAAATAAAAACAACCTACCTATGCTCTAATCCCTTTAGCACCTCCCCAACAACGGCGCCAAAAATGTTGGGCTAAATATATGCACTATTAATTTCCACATTTAATTATCAACCGGGGCTCGTAAGCTTCGAGGTTCATGCGCAGGAAATGAAGGATCAAAGCCTAGTCTAGCCTAATCTAAAGCCAACAAAACAATCTTCAAACCCACACTGTAGGAAATTAAAGTGCAAGGAATCCAAAGGTACATGAAAATAAAGATATCTGAAAGAAAACTATAGGAAAGTTGATGAAAACAATCTAAAATCAATCTTAAGTAAAAGACAATCAAACAAGGTTGCAAATTAAATCTAAACTCGAAATCTTCCACAGTCAGATGCATCAATCATGGAGAAGAAGGAGAAGGAATAAGTAAAGATGATGTTGTAGAGATGTGAAGCAAAGAATTGACATTCTTATGCGATAGAAAAGAAATGTCAACTATGTCAAGAAAGATGAATGTTAGATGGGTTAAGAAGAGATGAACATAGAATTTTCAATGTACATTGTAGAACTCAAAAAAGAACAATCATAAAGAGGGGAGGAATGCTTCTATAGTTGACTCAAAAGATTGAATGTACACAGTCAAATAAAAGTTGGAAACATGGTTGAAGAAAATGAAATGGATTCTTGGTGACAATTGTCTAACTTAGAGGATTTGCAATCAACCAAGCAAGGAAAGAAGATGAATGAAAATGAATAGATGCATAATGGGTGGTGTGTTTTAATGTGAAAGTTTTGGGTGCAAAGAATGAAGAAAAGAGAAGGGAAATCTACTCATAAACAAATGTAAATGCCCATGCATGGGTAATCAATCTGTAAGCACATCATGAAGGATGGAACACACTCTAAATTGTAAATAATAAGTGCAGTTCTGAACCTATGTTTTTGTGTCTTCTATTCATAAATGAATTCAAATATCCAACTAAAGATCAAAACTTTGTTTTATGCATTTGACACAGCTAGGAAGGAAGAACACTATTTAATAATGTGAGCAACAAATAAATGGCAAATTAATCAAGCATGAATGGGCATAATTAAAGCAAGGCACAAAGCAATGAATCGTTGGTCAAATAGTCATTAAACACAGAAATAGAGCAACATGAAAACACATATATTAGAAGCTTGGAAAATGAGTATGATTGAGGTTAAATGCAAAATGATGATGCTTTGAGTGGAAGGGCATAAATTTGATTTGTTCATGAAACCAATTGCAGAATCAAATTGCTGAATTGAAATACACAGTGCATCGAAATCAAATCAAATCAAATTCATAAACTAATTAGCAAAAGAAATAGCAACAAGGACATACCCAGATCAAGGGGCCCTACCTGACCTAGGCATGCTCTTGGAAGACTAATTCAGATCGCAACTGGAATGATGCATCAAATATCTGCCATGAACTATTCTTGTCTATTAGAAATCAAAATCTTTGATTACAACATTTTGCTCATCAATTTCATGTCTCTAATATGATGAATTTCTCCCAAAGACAACTTTTAAATAATAATGATGGTTTCTCCTCAGCCCTATGAGGCTCTTATTTATACATGAAATCCAAAGGGATATGATAGAACCAAATCCCCCAAACTCATATTTTGGTTAAAACCAATTTTACAAATTTTTGAGCAAAATCACAAAAATCTGGGTTTTATTGTAATTTGGGCAGATTCGAGTTAGGGATCCACCCATATCTTCCAAACCAATTCCAATTTTGAAAACGTGCCTACCAAATATTCAATTTCCCATATTCTAGACAAAACCCATATCTTAGAATTTCTTGATCTGATGCCATCTGCATGAAAATCGAGGCGCAAGTTGGCAGTTTTAGATTTTTACTAATTTTGGCATAATCATTCCCCCTGCGATGTAGGTCCACACATGTGATATTGGTGAATTATGACACACTACTCCGCATTTAAACATCACTCTGGACAAAACCCATGTCCCCGATTTTCCTCTAGAAGCTTTCCAAAATTTCAAATTATTTCTAGTACCGAATTGTTGTTGATGTTGGTACCGGATGACCTGGAGCATTCTGGTACCGAATGATTTCTGGAACATTCTAGTATTGGATGTGTTGAATTGCAAGTATCAGATTATGGGTAGTGTCAGTACCGGATGACATGGAGTGTGGGTACCAGATGACATGGAGTGTGAGTATCGGATGACTGTAGAACATTCTGGTACCGGATGACTTGGAGTACCGGATGACATTGAGTGTGAGTACCAGATGGCTGTATAACCTTATGGTACCAGATGAGCGAAGTATTGGTACCGAATGAGATGATTATTGGATGACATGGATTATGGGTACCAGATGACATGGAATATGGGTACCGGATGACTGTCCAGGTATCGGTTGACTCTAGAACCTTCTGGTACCGGATAACTTGGAGTATCGGATGGCCTATAGTGAAGGTACTAGAACAGGAACAGTACAGGTACTGGAACAGTAACAATACAGGTACCGAAACATGGAAAATTCATATACCGGAACCTGAACAGTACAAAACATGTTGCTTGGACATAGAAACATAGGATTAAACCATCATCGACAAAACTATTGTATAATCAACCTTTTAATCACTAAAAATATGGAAAATTATGTATTAACCACATAGGATGAACAACAAGAGATAATGGAGGTTTATGGTGTAATTAACAATATATTATTGACGAAATGCGGGGAGAAAGTGTAATGATGAGTGTATTTGTATGGCGGAAAATATGACAAAACTAGAGCCCAACAGTGGTGATGCACATGCGGTTTTGGATTCGATGTAGGACCCTGTCTGAGTAGGACTTAACGGTGCTTCTATTACTGGACTAGACTGAAACTCCTCTTCTTCTCCTCCTATATATGGTATCTCCATGATTTGGACTATTCTGCAAGGTTCTCTCCCCTCTGGCCCACTATGAAACTCTCCTTTCTCTGCCCTAGTCTTTTTCCTCTTGTACCTCCTTCCTCCATGAAATACTCCAAACTTGTATTCTTCCTCTGGTATACCTCCTTCTTGCATCCTTAGTCCCCCCTTCCTTTTTTGTTTCTTCCTTCATTCTCTCATGTTCTTAAAATATCATCTTGTCATCCCTTAGTTTACCTATGTGTGTGAACCCCCTTAGCAGTGGGATTGCATTGTCATCGCGCACTTGTCACAAAAAAAAATATTTATCCACGTACCCAATGATTTCATGAACCTTCCGCGTAGACCCTTGAAAACATCCCTTTCTGCAACACTGTATGATTAGGTACAATCTACGAAAAACTATGATATATATCCTCCTAGTATGTTATCCCACCATAAATCAACTGCACGAGTAGTTGGGTTACTTACATAATTTAGTTGTATTACCAAATCACGTGTCCAATTCCTTGGCTTTGCAACTTTGTACCTTCCAGTATTCTCCACTAATATTTCTAGCCACTCAGTCAGAATAATTGGAAATTCACCGAAGAAAATTTCATGGAGTCCTGTGTACACATACCTTTGCATCCATTTCTTATCACTCATCCAATGGTTTCTATTCTCTTTTAGAACAAACTCTCGTTCCTTCCTTTCCAACAATTTTGAAATCTCCTTCTTAATTGGCCTCCAAAACATTCCCTTAGTTACAAATTCTGGGTCCCGGCAACAAAATCATTTGTTGGAGTTGTGTGTGGTTTGTAAGACCCTAGGTTTGAGTTATCTATGACCCAAAAAACCCACCAGACACCGGCCCTTTCGGCATCACCCGCTTGCACAGATGAAGTCTCACCCAAGGTATCTATTGGGACTGCAAGAACCAGGTTTCTACAATAGCGAGGGAATGAGAGGTGACCATTATGTTCGTTCTTCCTTATTAGTTTTGTGTGTGCGATTATATCCTTGTTCTGTACTAACTACTTAGTGATTCAGATTCATATTATCATTCTGCTCTTGATTACTACATAAACTCATTTTTGTAACAGTTATGAATATTTTAACGTGATTAAACATAAGACAATTCTATTATACTATGCATCCATACAGAATTCATAATAAATCACATAAAATACATACGCCACAAGATTTAACGTGGTTCACCAAACTCTGGGATATGTCCACAATGACTGGCTTCTTTATTATGATTTTGTTAATTTCTTATGGATTTCACACTGTGGTTACAAAGGTATGTCATAGTTATTGTTGGCACAGGGGTAGACCCAGGGTTCAACACTTCAACAATGCACCAACAAAACCCTAACTATTGGCCCTTTCGGCAACACCTGTGAAGCAGATGAAGTCTCACCCGAGGTAGAGGCAGGGGTGGTTGCAGGACTCAAGTGTCTACAACCTAGCTGGGATACAGATTTGTGATCACAATACTTAACAAAGCACTTAGCAGTTAACATTCATTAGTATTCAACCCTTATTCACATCGCAAGAAGAAACCCTAATTACAAAACAACGCAGTATTCAACCAGATTTAACACATCTAGGCACTAAGCACATATAAATAGAATATATCTAGCATTTATTCACAGTATAAGCACTAAGCTACCATTATCTCATGTATCTAACATATATTACTGCACTAAGAATAAATCACATCAACAACATATCAATAATAAGGCACAAAGCAACCACAACACAGGATATACGTGGTTCACCCCCATCATGGGGATACGTCCACCAAATCTTCTTCTTCTTTATTATCTTCTCTCAATATTCTTACAAGCACAAAGCCTCAGAACCTAATCTGTAGAGGACAGGAGATCTACGCATACCTTGTTAGATCCTCCTTCCCCCCACTAGGTACAACACCAAGTCTTCTTTACAATCACTTGCACTTAGCTTTGCAAGTTCTCAACATACAGTATGCACAGAGCTCCTCGATCACATAGATCCAACTACTTACATTACTTGCACTTAGCACAACATCCCACTACTACATAACAACCCCCTAATTACATTGCCTAGATTTCTATTTATACATTTACACAAGGGGCCTAAACATGGGTAAAACCATGGATCGACATCCCATACCCATTACATAACCCCAAAAACCGAAAAATCCTTAAAAAGGGGTCGAGATTTCGCGATCTCCACTTCGCTTTGCGCTCCGTATTCGACCAACCTGTCGAAGTCCCAAAAGTGGTCAAACCTGACCAAGGTTCTCCAAAACTTGGTCAAGGACCAATAGGCCCCCAACACTCACTTGTGACTCATCCCGAGTCACTCTGATCTGGGTAGTTCTGCCTCAAAGGCCTTTAGCTTATCTCGGGCCACTTTGACCTGCTGCTTCGCCAAAGCCTTCTATTCGGTGAACTCCTGAATAACCTTCTCCGTCACAGGTCCTTCCAAGCGTTGTTCCACTATAGTGACCACTTGTTCCAGTTCTGCACCTCATCCTTCAATCTCCTCCAAAAGTGTGCAATCTTCATCTTGCATTGGTTGGAGCCTCTGGGTCACTTCCATGACTTTACTCTGTATGGCATGGACCTATTGTTGAACCGTGCACTGTTCTTGGGACCTTTTCATCCTCTTGACTACTGAAAGTGCTTCAACTATGCTTGCACTGATGTTGCTTGCTACTTTTCCTCCTGGAGTTGTGACTCCAGTGCCTTTAGTTCAGGGTCCTCTGCAAGGCGCTCGTGAGTCTGCTCACTTTGACTGCTGAGTTGTTTTCATTCTAAGGCCAATGCCTTGATTCTATGGACTACGGTTTTGGAAGTTTCTTCTCTTTGGTCTCGCACTTCCTGTGGAGTGCTTGGCATTTCTTGTAACTCTAGTTCTGATACTCTTTGTTGGAGCTGATGAATTTGGCTTCAACAAGCTTCACCACTTGACTCTCCACTAGGTCTTATTCCATCTGTTCTAAGCCTGTCACAGAGCAAAGTGCTCTAGTGAATGCTTCTTTAACTCCCACCTGCTCTGCAAGCATCTTTTCTTTCTCCTTCTATATCTGCGCTCTATCCTCTGTGAACTTCACTTGGAGGTCATCTTTTTCTTGTTGCGCAACCCGGTGTTGTTCTATGGATTCCTCCCTTGCTTGCTTCAGGGCCTTTGTAGCATGTTCTTTTTCTTCCTGGACATGACGAAGGCGAGCTTCAGTTGCATCTTCTATTCTGCGTAGTAGGGCAGGATCATGTCCCAACTCTGTTCCTTCTGATGATGGAGGCACAGTAGACACTGTGCAGCTAGAGTAGAGGGCTTGTTGTACCCCTTTCAACTCTGCTTCAATCCTATCATACATGGTTTCTTGTTTTTCTTCATTGTGCTGTAAAATATCTTCTGAGGTGTCTGATACAGCAGTGATGATGAACTCAATGTCATCTACCGTGAGCATAGTCTGCAACTTGTGCTTACTATCTTTTGACTCCTTCTGTGATGAAGGCTTCGTGGGGGAAACCTTTCTTTTCTTGGATGCCTCAGCCTCATCAATGGGATCCCTAGGCGGTGTTACTTCGCCTTGCTCCTACTTATCTTCTTTCCCTCTTTCCTCTTCTTTGTCTACTTCATCACCTCCTCCCCCTCCAGGTGAATATGAAGAAGTCTCTTCTGATGCGTTGTTTAGATCTTGTACCTCTTCCTTCTTCTTCCTTCTACTGCTGCCTGGTGCATCATATTCTTCACGAGTGACCACAAGAATTCCGACAAGGTCAGTGTTGGATAATTCTTCCTAGTCGACTAGTATAAGGAACTCTGGAGGCCATTCCTTAGTTATTTCTTCCATTTCCTCCTCAGTGAGCTTATATTAGGATTGGAGCTCTTCTTTATGTTCATCTCCATGCGCAGTGATATAAATAAAATTTCTATCTTTGCGGAACTTCACAATGGGCTTGAATCTATGTAGGATATTTGGTGTCATGTGATGGAAAGACTCAATAGCCCTCTTCAACTACAGGTAATAGGTGTGGAACACCGCGTTTGACTTCCATTGTTTCATCATGTCGCTCGAATACCAGAGCGTAGTGAACTTCGCAACTAGTGGTTCGGACGAATCAATCTCAGGGAAGGTTGCTCCTTCTGGCATCTCCCAAGCAATGAAGGCGATGAGGATCAACAACCAAATGAAATGGAACTCATAGCCCTGATCCTAGGCTTCACAGAAGTCTTGTTCTAACTGGTTGATGAGGTAGCTCGCCCAGTTCATTTGTATCCCTTCAATGCATTTTCTCGTGAGGTCGACAAAGAACCCCGTGACCTACGTGGGTTTGTTATTCCTAACTAGCTTACTAGTGATCAACTAGAAATCTAGGCGCACTGCACCATTCTGGATGGAAGCTACCTTGTAGCCCCGCTTCCTTTTTTCTACATCTCCATAGGTATCTTTGATTCTCTGCGCCAAGGCGTGATCTGTAGATTTCCCTGTATAAAAGCCTTGTGGTTATGGTCCTTGCATGCTTAGTCCAGTGATCTAATGGATCAACACCAGATCTACAGTGATGCATCTATCCAGCCACAGATAACCACCATGGAAGCAAGACAACAGGATTTTAACACACACGTTAACGTCTTGATGCCTTCCAAAGTGTGGTATCTTCATTACGTTCAGGATGGTGGACCTCGCGATGTCCATGGTCCACGGTTGGGGGATGATCTTCGACTTCTTCCCCATTGTCTTGATCAAATATTTATGTGGGGAAAGCATGGCATAGTTCTTTTGATCTCCCAGGTTGAAGTCAATGATCTTCAACGTCATAATTTGTCCCAACTGTGAACCAACTGTGTGTATCCCCTTGGGGAGGTACGTAGTAATCAAGGTGTATTCGAATTCCCTTGGGACATTGTCATGACTCACCACACCAGCCAGGGGCGGGATGTAGTTGGGCAGGATTGATGGGATGAGCTTCACATTTTCTAAATCATCACGATGCTCGGTTTGCTTCTCTATCGCAGCTCGGGATGGTCCAGATCCACGAGCAGTCGACGAGAATGCTTTCACTCCTCTCGTAAACGAGGATTGAACTCATGTGGACATTAGCTTCTCAGCCATGAGGTCTATGAGGATCTCTTCGATGGATTTTTCTACTGCATTGAAGTCACCCGACATGCATGCTCGAGATCGGATATCTCATGTCGGTGATCAAACACTCAATGTAATAGAACGGGCGATGAGGTCTCAATAAGAACAATGTGATAAAAATGGATTCTCTATGGGCTCAAATACTCACAATTCGCAAAAGTGTTCTCGGTGCAACATTCGATGAGATAAATAGACAACGTCGTAACACATTCCTCTAATGGACAAGAGAGCCTTCATCAATGTGATTCCATCCGTTAGGGCACGATCTCAATAGTCAATGGAGATATTTTCGGCCATAGCTGTGTTTCTATCCATTCTAGAGCATCGGTCTAAAGGTCGGGATGCCTCCAATGGTCATATTGCTTCGTCGTGGTGAAGTGCCAAAATGTGCTTCTCTGCTATTCCGGCAGACTTCAAATTCGGTAAACCTTCTTTTTGCGAAGTCCTCTCTGGAACTTCCTGCAATTTTTCTAACCTTGCTTTCTTCTTGCTGATATTTGTAGCTTTATTTCTTGTGATCTGATTTATTGGGTTCCTCTTTCTATTATTTTTCTTATCTCCCCTTGGCATAGTAACTTCACACTGCTGAGGGTCTTTCACAGGGATCGAGGGTAATAGTTCTTCTCTTTCTAGAGTAGGTGCTCTACTCTCTTGTATGGATAGGTTTCTTAAGCCTTCTTTCATTCTTGCAACTTCAACAGCCAGGTCTTCAGCTCTTAGTAGCTTCGACTTGTCCTCTCTCTCTTCTATTAAGCATGTTATTCTCCTAGCCATGAAATCTCTTAGTTCTTTCTTTTTCTGTTCTAGATCTTCCTCTTCTTATTTCCTTCGTATCTAATCTTTGTCAATCCAATTTTTCCCTAGAAAAATAGCAAACGAGGCATTGTTCTCAACAAAATTAATGACCTCAAATTATTCCTCTGTCAAAGTGCCATGAGCACTCAAAGTTATCTGGGTAAGTCTTCCACACAGGGTTATTAATTTTCCTTTAAACAATCCTATTCCTCCCAGTGAAGGAATCATAGTTGGCTTTCCCAAAATTTCCCAAGTTCTTTCTGTCATAATATTCATCCGTGTTTCCTCATCTATAACACAGTCTATGTCGAAGTCTTATGATCTTGTTCCTATGCACTCCTTCTCTTTTAAGATCTATGATAAGTTGATTTCTCTGTGATCATTCAGGTTTTCTTTCATCTATAGTAATATAGTCTCTGATTCTTTCTCATGGTTTTCTTGTCTCATATTCACCTTTTCAATTTTAGTAATCATTCTAGGGAAATCCAAAACTTCATGATCCATAGCTTTATAGAAAATACAACTAGGATTTCTACCAGGGCATTCCTTAGTAAGATGTCCCGGTCTTCTGAAATTGTAGCAAAGAGTTAATCCTCTCTTTCTCTTAAATGATCCCCAACCTTTCCTGTACTGTGCGTTGGGATCACAGTAACTAACCTGCAAAAAATTATTTCTAGGACGCATCCATTTGTTAGTCCAAACATTCTTTCTATGCATAGGAATAACATATCTTTGATTATTTATATCAGATCTACTCATATCAAATCTTCTTTCTTCTAGTTGTGCCCTATCTTTCAGACTAGGACAAAATCAATCAAGCATTCCTAGATCCATTCTTTCGAAACAAAAATTTCCACTTATCTTACCTTTCTCAGAGAACAAATCTTTAGTATCTTACCTCTTTTCTTTAGATATAATTCCTTTCTTAGCACAGAGCTTCGCAAGTCAAGTAGAATATTGTGCACTGCAACAACAGATCTACACACAAAGCTCTCTCTTTCTTCAGTTCCCAACAATCACAGTTTCAGGTCCTGGCAACAAAACCATTTGTTGGCACAGGGGCAAACCAAGGGTTCAACGCTTCAACAACGCACCAACAAAACCCTAACTACAGGCCCTTTCGGCAACACCTGCAAAGCAAATGAAGTCTCACCCGAGGTAGAGGCAAGGGTGGTTGCAGGACTCAAGTGTCTACAACCTAGCTGGGACACAGATCTGTGATCACAATACTTAACAGAGCACTTAGCAGTTAACATTCATTAGTATTCAACCCTTATTCACATCACAGGAAGAAACCCTAATTACGTAACAACGCAGTATTCAACCAGATTTAACACATCTAGGCACTAAGCACATAGAAATAGACCATATATAGCATTTATTCACAGTATAAGCACTAAGTTACCATTATATGATGTATCTAACATATATTACTACACTAAGCATAAATCACATCAACAATGTATCAATCATAAGTCACAAAGCAACCACAACACAGGATATACGTGGTTCACCCCCAACGTGGGGCTATGTCCACCAACTCTTCTTCTTCTTTATTATCTTCTCTCGATTTTCTTACAAGCATAGAGCCTCAAAAACTACTCCACAGAGGATAGGAGATTTGAGTGCACCTTGCTAAATCCTCCTTCCCTCCACTAGGTACAGCACCAAGCCTTCCTTACAATCACTTGCACTTAGCTCTGCAAGTTCTCAACATATAGTATGCACAGAGCTCCTCGATCACATAGATCCAACTACTTACATTACTTGCAATTAGAACAACATCCCACTACTACATAACAACCCCCTAATTACATCGCCTAACTTTCTATTTATACATTTACACAAGGGGCCTAAACATGGGTAAACCCATGGGTCGACATCCCATACCCGTTACATAACCCCAAAAACCCCAAAAAGCCTTAAAAAGGGGTCGAGATCCCACGATCTCCGCTTCACCTTGCGCTCTGTCTTCGACCAGCCTATCGAAGTCCCAAAAGTGGTCAAACCTAACCAAGGTTCCCCAAAACTTGGTCAAGGGCCAATTGTTATATTTCTTCTCTCCTAGCCTAGTTGTGCTGCAGTGCAAGCCTCTCTCTCTCTGCATCATATCTTACATTCAGACATTGATTCTCCCCCTTTCCATCTTATCCTATCTATTTTCAGTAGTCTGGAACAAGCTCCACAATAGTGCCCAATAATAATCACATGGAGGAACCCCTATTCTCCCAACCCATTACATATTTATACCTAAGATTTAGGGCTTAAATCCCTATTTGGATCCTCCCAAAACCCTATTACATTATATGGAAACTCTAGTTAACTAGTTGTTTAACTTCTTTCTCTTGCTTTTCCATATGCATGTTGCTTTTTCACTTTGACTGCTTGTTCTTATTTCTTTTGCGCATCCTTCCATCTTTAGCATGTCGAGCAGTAATCCCTCCTTTTTGATCGCTTTCTTCTCCTGCTTTATTCTCTTCTTTATTCGCCTCTTTTCTTTATTGCCTCTTTTCTTTATTGCCTTTTTCTTCTTTATTCTTCTCTTACTACATGTTGTACTTCTAGGTGCACCTATGCTGCTCACTTTCCTCCTAGATGTGCCTCATATGCACACTCCTTAATCCTCCTTCTTCTCCTGCGCACTTCTTCTATCCTTAGGATTTTTCCCAAAACTACATGTCCAACAACATGATTGAAAATTATCATGAGTACCTTGTAACCAGCCATCCCTGAGTGGATGAAAACTTTATGCAAGCATATCATCTTCAAACCATTGAATAATCAAATCATCTAAGCATGAAAACCATTTCTTTGAAGGTAACACATCAACATTTTTCATTTGAAAACTACCCTCCATGTTGTAAATGGGATCTCCATCAAAAATGAAAAACATCACATCCCATCTATTCCTCCCAATATATATGAAATCATTAATGTGGTGATCAACCACATTGGAGGGGTCCTCCACGAAATCATTTGTATCATTGAGACTCATCGCTTCTTCATCTTCATGTGCAGGAGGAAAGAATGGCTGGAAAACTTCATCTTCATTAAATAGGAGAATGAATATTGACGTCTCATCTGGGTTCTCAACATGGTGCACTTCATCAAATCTCTCTTCGTGGACATGTTCTTCAAAACATTATTCATTACTAGGGGAAAGAGGTACTTCATCCAATGATTCATCAATAGGTAGAGAAGAAACTTCCCCGAAATTCTCAATTTGATCCAATGGAAGTATTTCTTTCCTAAAAGAATCCTTAAGGTCCTGAATAGTATCTTCAAATCGTTGGGATCACGGTCCAAAATGCTTGAGAAATTCTCGGATGAATATGGTTGTAGAGGCTAATACCTTTGGGATACAAGTATACCTGATAAAATTCCTTTGTTTCGTATCTAGAGATAAAAAGAACAATTGTGTTAGAACATAATCTTAGGTTATCTCATGTATACCAATGTATTTGGTAAATCTGACAACATGTGTAAT
>ML810034.1:109181-135435 GCA_009831015.1 Picea engelmannii
TTCGAGTGAAACGAAAAGTGTTCCTAAATGAAAAGCATGCTCCAGACGCAATGGAACAGTCCTTTCAGCCCAGAAATGTACAGAAATGCTAGAAAATGGAGATGAGGCAACTCGGCTTCACGATCTCGATCTACAACAGGAGCGGGTCTTCAAACAGGCTCTGATATCATGTTCGACAACACAGGTATTCCAACAGAGGATGAACACCTTCAGTAACCACTCACATAACCAGATCAAAGATCAACACACCGATGTTTTCACGTGGTAAAACCCTTACGGAGAAACATCCACGGCCCCAGCCAACGCGGCCACTTGGAGCAGTTTATTAATGCAAAGAAAAAGATTACAGAGATATTTTACAAGAGAGTTTCTCACAATCGATCATCGGCAAATGACCCTCCATTCTCTTTAAATAGAGATCATGGACCAATCGGGTGTTAAGCCACGAATCAATGGTCGTTAAGATCGAGGAGAGTATGAACCGTCAGATCACTCTATGTCGGGAACACATCGTGACCGTCGGATTGCCTAACTACAAATGCATACTAATGCATACTAAAGAAACACACTTTTACCTAACGACATATTAGACCAAGTAGATCTTAACTAACTCCTAAGGGTCTAAATATCCTAACAGTGGGTTCCTTTGTAGAGGGTGTGTGGCACCTTTGGTTGCACTGCAATTTGTTCAAGCCCATCATTTTGTCATTCTTTGTTTCTTTCATATTTTAAGGATGAGTTGAAGGCCAATGTCATGGAATGGTGTCCATATAACGACAATGTCACGCACAAATACCTTGTGGAGATGAGAAGGATGGATTGTGATGAGACCCCCTTTCTCTCAGTTGTGCAACTAAGAGCCACTATCTTGGCTTGGTGGCTAGATGATGGTAATGTCATATCTCTAGATACCCATGATCGTGATAGGCTGTCTCATGATGAGACCTCCTATCCTCCAACTAACCCCCTAGGAATTCTATAATTTATTCTTGTGGGTCCCCCTTTTCTTATAGATAAGCATTTCATTGATTTCTTTAGGGACCCTGAGCGAACTATCTAGAAGGTTTATATATAGGATTTTATATTTTACCCAACAACAATCCCTCTAGGCCTTCAACCCCTTCCTCCCATAGAATGAGGGACAACCCCTTCTTGGGTCAATACACCCTAAGATCCAAAGAGACAAGGAAATGGGGGGTTAAAGTGATTAAAAGTGGTAAGTATGGCCAAGAATGGTACGATGGCTCTTCAAGGGATTTCCTAGTATCAAACCTATTCACTGAGGAAGACCACTTACTAGGGAACAGTGTCAACAACCAAGGTGAAATAGGGAAAAAGGCATAATGTCCAAGCATATGTTACGAAATCTAAAACGGTCTAATATACAACATACTCAAATGCCTCAAATATTGAAATTACACTTACCATAATACTTGACTTGTACCTCATGGAGCAAGGCCCAATGCCTTTTGGAAGATAGCTGATGTGATGGATGCAATCTGAAAATCTATGACCTATGTGGTAGTGACAAGGGTCTCCATCTATGCAAGTGGATATTGTTGGTCATGTAGTCTCTCGACACTCCATATCTGCAACTTGAGGGCCTCAAGACATAATCTCCTTAGTTATCTGTAATATCACTCAACCAAACCCAAATGTAAATACAATCCAAGTTTTTTTAAGCTAGTGAGTTGTTTAGACATCATTTTTGTAATACACCTTTCATGGCATGGTGCGCACATATACTGCGCAGTAAAGGGATGTAATGCGCACATTTATGAATACTGTGTGCGATAACTAAGGTGCGCACAACCTTAAAGACAGAGGATACAATGCACAGTAACTAAGTGCGCACAATATTAAGGTCAACGAACCTTTGTGTATAGAATATGCATTATAGGCTGGTGAGCCAGTATTGTAAGCCGTAATGCTTATGTCTTGGACTTAGGCCAGCGCGCCTAGATGTCAAGGGCCAATGCGCCTACTTTGTACATGAATCATGATTAATATAAAATACATCACTGCACACAGACCGACCACAATAAAAGAGATGGCGGACTAAACTTCACCAGTTAGGGAAAGGGAGGGCCAAAAGTCAAGGGAATATTATATTAATATTTCCCAAAACATAAAGTATGGATAATTTTATCCTAAGTTCTAAAGTTGGGGACAAGTGGACAAAAGTAACTTCCGATATGACAAGTGTCAAGTTGGGGACATGCATTCATATCATGGGGAAACTTAACCCAGTGAGGATTATTTGAGAGAAGGGCGGACGAACAAAGAACAAGAGGGGAAAACCAACAGGTTGACCATCATTTTTGACAGAGAGTTCACAGTGATTCCAAAACACTCTTAGTTATCCTTTCAATGACTCCATGACCATTTCACTCATACATTCCATTATCCTTGAGACAACCATTCCACCTTTATGAAACCTGTTTCCCCGTCCCTTTTGGTTGGTGTACCTGTTTAGCTTGGAGCAGGATTGAAGAAGCGGGTTGTCAGGCTCGTGAGCAGTTCTTTGGGTGAGAGAATTGTTGGGGATTGAATTCCGTAGGTGCTAAACTGCAGCTACAGTGCTCAGAGACTTTCAGTTCGACCTGTTTCTGAAGCCTTGGAAGGGAAGTGGGGAAACCGAGAGACTGTTGAGCAGAGAAGGGGCACACTTCCTTGGGTGGGACAGGCATATGGGGAATGAGAGGTTGTAGGCTGTTAGTTGAGTGAGCACCTGAGACGATGTCTTTCCTGTTGTCCATGAGCCTTAGCCTCGATAGGAATCCCTTTACCCTGGGTGGAGTTCAGTCCCAACTCGGGGGTGATTCACTGTTGAGAGTGATGAACAGTGTAATCTATGGCTGGGAGGTTCATGGACGGTCTGTAAGCAGTTGGTGACAGTCTTTTTAAAGATAAGTATCAATTGTATGATGTATGGATATGCTGTTTTTTATTTACAAGCCCATGTTACGATTTGTCATATATGTGACTATGAATTCTTGTGTGCTTATGGGTAATTTCTTGTAAATGATGCATATCGGTAATTACTTTTATTTTAATATAAAAGTCATGAGTTACAGAAAGCAATGGTTTGTTTATATTTATATGTAAAGCTTCCGCGAGCATGTTGTATGTATATGTTTTAGTTGCATGCAATCTAAAGATTAAATTTAGGTGGCATTGCTTAGTTGAATACTGGGTATGCTACTGTATGTTCCGCAGTATGGGAACGAAAATGTTCCCTAGAGTAGTATGGTCCAGCCTCATGGCTGGAAATGTTACCGAATGGTGTCAAAGCATGAGTGGTTTCTCTGGAGTGGCGTACCCCTGCCTCAGGTTGGTCGAGGGGGTCGTTACAGTTTGGTATCAGAGCCTCAGTTCAACACTGAGCTTGGATGGACCAGAAGGGTGCAATCAAAGTGAATATTCACATAAAAGTAACCTCAAAGTGACCGGAATTAGAGTCATAAAGTGTCCTTGGAAAAGGTTGGCATACGGAATATTATTATGCGTAAAAGCACATGCTAAAATTAGTCTTGTGCGGTAAGCACACACATAGTAAGGTGCACATGGAGTGCGCAAGTATTGCTTAACACAGAGGAGTTTTGTTGGTATGCGCATACGTACGAGTATAAGTTGTTTCGCAACAATATATTTAGTAGTGTGCGCAGATATTTGAGCGCAAAAGAATATGTTAAACTTGACATGGTGCATGCATAGGATGAAAATGCATGTGGAATACCGGTGCGCAGTATCAAAACTGTGCACAGTGGATATTGGCGCACAACGCCAGAATAGTGCACGTAAGTAGTCGGTATGACGAAGAAGAAATGCACAATAGATTTAGGTGCACGGAGAAGCATTTACCTTGTAATATTGCTATGTACGATAATATAAATGAACAGGTCAATTTAATGTGCGCGAAGTTGCTTGGAAGGCGAGGAGTCTGAGTTTAAATTGCATAATAATAAAAGAAAAAATAAACACATAACCGCATTGAAGCATTAATTTCGAATTAATTTCTTCCGATTTAGACAGATGAAAATAAAATATAAGATTACAAGAAAAACTTATTATAAAAGAAAACAAGAGTCATAACATCACCAGATAGAAATTGTAATAAAACAGTCTAAAATCCATTTCTGTATTTATATAATCATATTAATCACAAAATTACAAAAGGGTGATGACAACAATTAGCCTGTTGTAAAAAGGGTTGTTGAAGAATGGGCCTATCATCTCTTGTACTCTTTAACTCCACTACCGGTTGTTCAAAATTCGCTAAGACATGCTTATCTTAGTTGAAGACTTACTTCAGCTTAGCGATCTCCGCCTTTAAAGAAGAGTCTAACCAGACCAGTTGATTTTCTCCAACACTTTCAGTTGCTTCAACCGTAGATTCCTCCTTCTTATGATGCTTACTCCTTTTCTTCTTAGCAGCTGGCCTGTTGATGATTAAATCCTTTATAATGGGATTCAACCTGACTTCCAATCGCAAGTCTATAACTGGCTCTATGTGGAACTTAGTTGCTAGAAGGTGCGCGAGGACCCTTTCCTCCTTATTCGCAGGAAAGCCTAGCATGTTGCTCGAATAACCAGTCTCACTCGACTTAGCTTTGTCCATGTATCTCAGTTTGAGGATACCAAAATGTGTCTCTACAGAGAGCAGGAACTCGAGTAGCTTGAAGATTACTACGGTTATGGATACGTAGATATCTTCATACTTGGGGAGTGGTAATTATAGAACTCCATTTATGAAGCGCAGACAGATTACGTACAAAGATCGTTGGGTTTCCATGCTCGACCAATCCATTTCAAATGATTAGCTCTTGAGTTCGCTACATGGCGACGTTCAGCTGACGTTGCATGGCCGTGAAGTACCGAACGAATGAAACAGGGTGATCTGACTAGCTGTCTCCCACTCCATGAGTGGTGGATTTGAAATGTTGAGACACATGATACCGCGTCTTGGCGAAAGTGGTTTCAATAATACCACCTTCTTACGCAAGTGTATCTCGGAAGACACTGTGCGTCAGCGTTCTCGAGACTTGGGTCTTATCTAGAATTTTCGTGGTGATAACGCCAGGAAACCAGGAGTGATGATGTTGATGTGTATGTTGAATCGAAATGGTGCATATTCTCATGAATTGTTGATTTGTTAGTCTGATTAGTTTCGATGGTTGCATGTTTTGCAGAATTAACAACAACTCGGCCAGGTCAGACCAGTGCAGAGTCCGTAGGAATGGAAGAGGCACAGTAGAATTACATTCATCCAAAGAAGAGCAGAGGGATGGATGTCCATTTGGGCATGGAAGGAATGAACTCCAACGGACATGGAGAAGAAAGGAATGAATATATGAATATGGCTGAGACCATTAATAATTTGCAGAAGGATGTCCAAAGGCATAAAGCTGATAATGAAAGGCTTATGAAAGCCAAAGAGCAGGAGGATGACTTCAACATGAAACTATTGGAAGGTTTGAACATAATAGAGAGGAAATTGGCTAAGGAGAGTGACTCAAGTAGATCTGAGAGTCACAAATATTCAGAAGAGAAGAGAGAAGTAAGGAGTGCTAGTAGACATCACCATCATCCCCATAGACATTCCCAATTGAGAGAAGGAAAGAACTCAAGTCTATCCCCTGCCAGAAGGTATAAGAGATCTGGGGTGGATGAGCTGCAAGGATAAATGAACAAAATCAAACCTCCTACTTTTGATGGTGAGCACAAGAAGGATGAAGGTGCCAAAACATGGTTGCTAGGCATGAGGAATATTTTCAATTGCATAATTATTCTTCTCATGCTGAAGGTAGAATCACTATTTATCAACTCAAAGGAAAGGCCTGCATGTGGTGGGATCAACTTGTGCAGGTACAACACATTGTAGAGAAAAGTGTTACTTGGAGAGAATTCAAGAAGTATTTTGAGAAGAAATACTTGACCAAGAGATACTATGACAAGAAAATGAAAGAGTTCTTTGAACTCAAGCTTGGAAGTACGACCATCGATGAATATGAGAGAAGGTTTCTGGAACTATTGAAGTATGTCTCTTTCATTAAGGATGAGACAGTCAAGATTCAACGGTACTTAAGTGGATTTCCATCGTTCATCAGTGACAAAATATAGTATGATGATCCCCAGACATTAGAAGAGACCATAAGAGAGATAAATGCTTATATGACCAACTGAAAGCAAGACCAAATTTCCAAAAGGCTTGGGAAGACAATAAGAAATTCAAGATGGATTAGAGGAAGAAGGGAGCTAAGCCACCATTCTTAAGAAATAATCCACAATGGAAACAAATGCATAAGGAAACCAGAGTGATTGACATAGGGAGTCAAGGGCCAAGACAACCACCTATGCAATGTTGGGGTTGTAAAGGAGACCATAGGTTTAGAGATTGTCCTCACAGAGGTAAAAAAGGTAGGGATGTTCACAGTGTACAACGAGCTGAGACAGTAGAGGACATGGGAAGAAATGTGTCAAGTATTTATGCATCCCTAGACAATAAGCAAGCAGAGTATCAGTCCCACATGATTGAAGTGGAAGGTATGATCAACAACCAAACTCTTGCTATTTTAATTGATTCAGGAGCTAGCCATAGTTATATAGACCCAAAGATGGTGGAAAGTTTTCATTTACCAAGAATCAAGCATGGGAAATCCTGGTTGGTGCAACTGGCTACAGGATCAAGAATAAAAGTTAATGAGATGGTTAAGTCCTGCCTCATGGACATAAATGGACTAAATAATAGGGCAGATTTGAACATCTTACCCTTAGGTTCCTATGACTGTTTAATTGGGATGGATTGGTTGGAACCACATCATGCTCTATTGGATTTTCATAAAAAAGCATTCACTTGCTTGGATGAAGAAGGGAACCAAAGGAAAGTACAGGTAATTCCCAAGGCAGTAAGCATTAGAGAAATTTCAGCATTACAATTGAAGAAATCTTATAGAAGAGGATGTCAAATATTTGTAGCTCATATGGAGGAGACACCTAAGGACAAGGTGCCAAATTTGGCGAATTATGCAGTCCTGAAAGAGTTTGAATATGTATTCAAGGAAGTACCAGGACTACCCCCAAGGAGAGACATTGATTTCTCTATAGATTTGATGCCTAGAGCAACGCCAGTATCAAAGACTCCTTACAGGATGAGTACACCAGAATTGAAGGAGTTGCAAATGCAACTTGAAGAACTTCTGAAGAAGGGGTATATATGCCCAAGTGTATCACCTTGGGGTGTCCCAATCTTGTTTGTGAAAAAGAAATATGGAACGTTAAGATTGTGCATTGACTTCATACAATTGAATAAAGTGACTGTTAAGAACAAATATCCTCTACCAAGGATCGATGATCTCTTTGATCAATTGAAGGATGCAAGGATATTTTCAAAGATAGATCTCAGATTAGGATACCATCAGGTAAGAATTAAAGAAGAAGATATTAGCAAGACTACCTTCAGGACAAGGTATGGTCATTATGAGTTCATGATGGTACTGTTTGGATTGTCAAATGCACCAGTTGTTTTCATGTGCTTAATGAATGGTGTTTTCCGAGAGTATTTGGACAAGTTTGTCATTGTATTTTTGGATGAAATTCTTATATATTCCAAGTCAGAGGAAGAGCATGAACATCATTTGAAGATGGTTTTGCAAGTATTAAGGGAGCATCAGTTGTATGCCAAGTTGAGAAAGTGCTCATTTTATCAGAAACAAATTCATTATTTGGGGCATATCATCTCAGAAGATGGGACACTAGAATTGAAGGAGTTGCAAATGAAGCTTGAAGAACTTCTGAAGAAGGGGTATATATGCCCAAGTGTATCACCTTGGGGTGCCCCAGTCTTGTTTGTTTAAAAGAAAGATGGAACGTTAAAATTGTGCATTGACTTCAGACAATTGAATAAAGTGACTGTTAAGAACAAATATCCTCCACCAAGGATTGATGATCTCTTTGATCAATTGAAGGATGCAAGGATATTTTCAAAGATAGATCTCAGATCAGGATAACATCAGGTAAGAATTAAAGAAGAATATATTAGCAAGACCACCTTCAGGACAAGGTATGGTCATTATGAGTTCACGGTGGTACCGTTTGGATTGTCAAATGCACCAACTGTTTTCATGTGCTTAATGAATGGTGTTTTCCGAGAGTATTTGGACAAGTTTGTCATTGTCTTTTTGGATGACACTCTTATATATTCCAAGTCATAGGAAGAGCATGAAAATCATTTGAATATGGTGTTGCAAGTATTAAGGGAGCATCATTTGTATGCCAAATTGAGAAAGTGCTCATTTTATCAGAAACAAATTCATTATTTGGGGCATATCATCTCAAAAGATGGGACACTATAATTGAAGGAGTTGCAAATGAAACTTGAAGAACTTCTGAAGAAGGGGTATATACGCCCAAGTGTATCACCTTGGGGTGCCCCAGTCTTGTTTGTGAAAACGAAAGATGGAACGTTAAGATTGTTCATTGACTTTAGACAATTGAATAAAGTGACTGTTAAGAACAAATATCCTCTACCAAGGATTGATGATCTCTTTGATCAATTGAAGGATGCAAGGATATTTTCAAAGATATATCTTAGATCAGGATACCATCAGGTAAGAATTAAAGAAGAAGATATTAGCAAGACCGCCTTCAGGACAAGGTATGGTCATTATGAGTTCATGGTGGTCCCGTTTGGATTGTCAAATGCACCAGCTGTTTTCATGTGCTTAATGAATGGTGTTTTTCGAGAGTATTTGGACAAGTTTGTCATCGTCTTTTTGGATGAAATTCTTATATATTCCAAGTCAAAGGAAGAGCATGAACATCATTTGAAGATGGTGTTGCAAGTATTAAGGGAGCATAAGTTGTATGCCAAATTGAGAAGGTGCTCATTTTATCAGAAACAAATTCATTATTTGGGGCATATCATCTCAGAAGATGGGATAACAGTGGTCAAAAGCCAATACTTTTAGCCAGGTATGAAGAGAGAAATTGCAGAATACATCGCTAGGTGTATGGAGTGCCAGAAAGTTAAAACAGAGCATAGGCACCCAACAGGATTGCTGCAACCTTTTCCCATTCTTGAATGGAAGTGGGAAGTGGTGACAATGGATTTTATTATGGGATTACCTAGAACATGCAAGCTACATGATTTGATTATGGTAGTGGTGGACAAGCTCACAAAAGCTGCCCATTTTATTCCACTAAAAACTACTCACAAAGTAGCAGATGTTGCTGATATATTCATGAAGGAAGTGGCACGATTGCACGAAATTCCTAAAACGATTGTGTCTGACAGGGACTTGAAATTCACCTTGAATTTCTGGAAAGGATTGTTCAAAGGATTCAAAACGAATCTGAACTTTAGTATAGCTTATCATCCCGAGTCTGATGGACAGACAAAAAGAGTGAATAGGGTGATAGAAGATATGTTGAGAATGTATGTGATGGACAAACCATCGAAATGGGAAGACTACCTATACTTGGTAGAATTCGCTTACAATAATGGGTATAAGGCATCATTGGAAATGAGCCCATTTGAAGCACTTTACGGCAGAAGGTGCAATACTCCAGTAAGTTGGGATAAACCAGCTGATAGAATAGTAGTCGGGCCAGAGTTTCTCAAGGATATGGAGGACCAAATGTTAAAAAATTAAGCAGAATTTGAAAGATGCCCAAGACAGACAGAAAATCTATGCTGATAAAAACAAAATCCACATAGAATTTTAAGTGGGTGATCATGTTTTCCTGAAAGTGAAAGCTAACAGAAGCTCCCTGAAGTTGGGAAGCTGTGCCAAGTTAGCAGCCAGATTTTGTGGACCATTTGAAATCCTAGAGAGGATTGGTCCAGTTGCTTATATGATTGCATTACCTGCATCTATGTCTGTTCATAATGTCTTCCATGTATCATTGCTAAAGAAATGTATACCTGATGCTAATCATGTTATTGATTGGAATGTTATTTAGGTGGAGCAAGAAGGCACTTTCCAAGTGCATCTGGTGCACATCCTGGATCGAAAAATCAAACAACTCCATAATCGAGCCATAGGGCTTGTAAAGGTCCAATGGAATTGGTACGGACCTGAAGACGCTACTTGGGAGCATGAGGATGCAATGCGGGCAGAGTACCCGCATCTTTTTGAAGAATTTTGAGAATTTTGTTATATATAGGTACATGATGCACTAAGGACAGTGCATAAATAAGGGGAGGGGATTGTAATATCCCTCGGCCAAACCTAAATGTAAATATAATCCAAGTATATTTAAGCTAGTGAGATGTTTAGACATCATTTTTGTAATACACCTTTCATGGCATGGTGCGCACATATACTGTGCAGTAAAGGGATGTAATGTGCACATTTCTGAATACCGCACACAGTAACTAAGGTGCACGCAACCTTAAAGACAGAGGATACAATGCGTAGTAACTAAGTGCGTGCAATATTAAGGTCAACGAACCTTTGTGTATATAATATGCATTATAGGCTGGTGAGCCAGTATTGTAAGCCAAAATGCTTATGTCTTGGACTTAGGCCAACACGCCTAGATGTCAAGGGCCAATGCACCTACTTTGTACATGACTCATGATTAATATAAAATACATCATTTCATGCAAACCGACCATGATAAAAGAGATGGGGGACTGAACTTCACCAGTTAGGGAAAGGGAGGGCCAAAAGTCAATGGAATATTATATTAATATTTCCCAAAACATAAAGTATGGATAGTTTTATCCTAAGTTCTAAAGTTGGGGACAGGTGGACAAAAGTAACTTCCGATATGACAAGTGTCAAGTTGGGGACATGCATTCATATCGTAGGGAAACTTAGCCCAGTGGGGATTATTCGAGAGAAGGGCAGACGAACAGAGAACAAGGGGGGCGAAACCAACAGGTTGACCATCATTTTTGACAGAGAGTTCACAATGATTCCAAAACACACTCAGTTATCCATTCAATGACTCCATGACCATTTCACTCATACATTCCGTTATCCTTGAGACAACCATTCCACCTTTCCGAAACTTGTTTCCCCATCCCTTTTGGTTGGTGTACCTGGTTAGCTTGGAGCGGGATTGAAGAAGCAGGTTGTCAGGCCCGTGAGCAGTTCTTTGGGTCAGATAATTGCTAGGGATTGAATTCCATAGGTGCTAAACTACAACTACAATGCTCAGAGACTTCCAGTCCGGTCTGTTGTTGAAGCCCTAGAAGGGAAGTGGGGCAACCGAGGGACTGTTGAGTAGAGAAGGGGCACACTTCCTTGGGTGGGATAGGCATGTGGGGAATGAGAGGCTGTAGGCTGTTAGTTGAGTGAGCACCTGAGACAGAGTCTTTCCTATTGTCCATGAGCCTTAGCCTGAATAGAAATCCTTTTACCCTAGGTGGATTTCAGTCCCAGCTCGAGGGTGATTCACTGTTGAGATTGATGAACAGTGTAATCTATGGCTGGGAGGTTCGTGGATGGTCTGTAAGCAGTTGGTGACAGTCTTTTTAAAGATAAGTATCAATTGTATGATATATGGATATGCTATTTTTTTATTTACATGCCCATGTTACGATTTATCATATATGTGACTATGAATGCTTGTGTGCTTATGGTTAATTTCCTGTAAATGATGCATATTGGTAATCACTTTTATTTTAATATAAAATTCGTGAGTTACAGAAAGTAATGGTTTGTTTATATTTAGATGTAAAGATTCCGCGAGCGTGCTGTATGTATATGTTTTAGTTGCATGCAGTCTAAAGAGTAAATTTAGGTGGCATTGCTTAGTTGACTACTGGGTATGCTACTGTATGTTCCGCAACATGGGAATGAAAATCTTCCCTAGAGTAGCATGGTCCGACCTCATGGCTGGAAATGTTACCGACTAGCGTGAGAGCATGAGTGGTTGCTATGGAGTGGCATACCCCGGCCTCAGGTTGGTTGAGGGGGTCATTACATTATCCCAGAAAATGGGGATAACATGGTTTCCATAAATACTTGTTGATAACTCTCATTAACAATCCTCATTTGTCATCAAAGTGTTGGTCTAAACATTGGAACATTGTGTACTAGTTGCAAGGTTTATTTTCCAATATCATACACTTTATTTTGATGGTTTACTTTGAATTTGTCATAGCTTCTTCATCGCTGATATATATTTCCTTATAGATGTAATTTTGGGACAACAATATTTATTTTTGATTACTACTTGTATTGAGGCTTATATCATCATATTTGATCTTGTTTTGGTTTGTCTAACACTATTTTGCAGGTACACAACCTTGGAAGTCATTTACCAACTCCAAAAACTCTCTCCTCAAGCCTCAAATCCATCTTATACCTTGACTTCTAGGGGTATTCTTATATCTCCTTTCTTCTCCCCTTGTAATCCCCCTAGGGTTACCCAAGAATCCTCCCTTGTATTGGACTTTCCCTTCACTAAAACGAGGAGGATATCTATTGAGTTGACAGTGATAAGTGTCCCGAATTGTGTCACACATTTGTTTCTTGGGTTGGGATTTTCCCAAACTAAAAAATGTGTGACAAAATTTTTGGTGTCATTGTTAGGGAGGATTTTGAATCCTTTCTGACCCATAATGACACCTGGAAAATCTACCCCAAAGCCTTTACCTAACTTGCCTAGCGACTCCATTTGAGGGAAGTTACCTTGTAATTTTTTATGAGCCTTTCATAGAGTTCATCTGGTGACTCCATTGATGTATCATGGAAGTATATGATGAATTCCTACCAGAAAGGTGGTATGATATCCCAAAATTTGATGGTGATCCATGTTTGATCATTACACATGTTGTCAGATTTACCAAATACATTGGTATACATGAGATAACCTAAGATTATGTTCTAACACAATTGTTCTTTTTATCTCTAGATACGAAACAAAGGAATTTTATCAGGTATACTTGTATCCCAAAGGTATTAGCCTCTACAACCATATTCATCCGAGAATTTCTCAAGCATTTTGGACCGTGATCCCAACGATTTGAAGATACTATTCAGGACCTTAAGGATTCTTTTAGGAAAGAAATACTTCCATTGGATCAAATTGAGAATTTCGGGGAAGTTTCTTCTCTACCTATTGATGAATCATTGGATGAAGTACCTCTTTCCCCTAGTAATGAATAATGTTTTGAAGAACATGTCCACGAAGAGAGATTTGATGAAGTGCACCATGTTGAGAACCCAGATGAGACGTCAATATTCATTCTCCTATTTAATGAAGATGAAGTTTTCCAGCCATTCTTTCCTCCTGCACATGAAGATGAAGAAGCGATGAGTCTCAATGATACAAATGATTTCGTGGAGGACCCCTCCAATGTGGTTGATCACCACATTAATGATTTCATATATATTGGGAGGAATAGATGGGATGTGATGTTTTTCATTTTTGATGGAGATCCCATTTACAACATGGAGGGTAGTTTTCAAATGAAAAATGTTGATGTGTTACCTTCAAAGAAATGGTTTTCATGCTTAGATGATTTGATTATTCAATGGTTTGAAGATGATATGCTTGCATAAAGTTTTCATCCACTCAGGGATGGCTGGTTACAAGGTACTCATGATAATTTTCAATCATGTTGTTGGACATGTAGTTTTGGGAAAAATCCTAAGGATAGAAGAAGTGCGCAGGAGAAGAAGGAGGATTAAGGAGTGTGCATATGAGGCACATCTAGGAGGAAAGTGAGCAGCATAGGTGCACCTAGAAGTACAACATGTAGTAAGAGAAGAATAAAGAAGAAAAAGGCAATAAAGAAAAGAGGCAATAAAGAAAAGAGGCGAATAAAGAAGAGAATAAAGCAGGAGAAGAAAGCGATCAAAAAGGAGGGATTACTGCTCGACATGCTAAAGATGGAAGGATGCGCAAAAGAAATAAGAACAAGCAGTCAAAGTGAAAAAGCAACATGCATATGGAAAAGCAAGAGAAAGAAGTTAAACAACTAGTTAACTAGAGTTTCCATATAATGTAATAGGGTTTTGGGAGGATCCAAATAGGGATTTAAGCCCTAAATCTTAGGTATAAATATGTAATGGGTTGGGAGAATAGGGGTTCCTCCATGTGATTATTATTGGGCACTATTGTGGAGCTTGTTCCAGACTACTGAAAATAGATAGGATAAGATGGAAAGGGGGAGAATCAATGTCTGAATGTAAGATATGATGCAGAGAGAGAGAGGCTTGCACTGCAGCACAACTAGGCTAGGAGAGAAGAAATATAACAATTGGCCCTTGACCAAGTTTTGGGGAACCTTGGTTAGGTTTGACCACTTTTGGGACTTCGATAGGCTGGTCGAAGACAGAGCGCAAGGTGAAGCGGAGATCGTGGGATCTCGACCCCTTTTTAAGGCTTTTTGGGGTTTTTGGGGTTATGTAACGGGTATGGGATGTCGACCCATGGGTTTACCCATGTTTAGGCCCCTTGTGTAAATGTATAAATAGAAAGTTAGGCGATGTAATTAGGGGGTTGTTATGTAGTAGTGGGATGTTGTTCTAATTGCAAGTAATGTAAGTAGTTGGATCTATGTGATCGAGGAGCTCTGTGCATACTATATGTTGAGAACTTGCAGAGCTAAGTGCAAGTGATTGTAAGGAAGGCTTGGTGCTGTACCTAGTGGAGGGAAGGAGGATTTAGCAAGGTGCACTCAAATCTCCTATCCTCTGTGGAGTAGTTTTTGAGGCTCTATGCTTGTAAGAAAATCGAGAGAAGATAATAAAGAAGAAGAAGAGTTGGTGGACATAGCCCCACGTTGGGGGTGAACCACGTATATCCTGTGTTGTGGTTGCTTTGTGACTTATGATTGATACATTGTTGATGTGATTTATGCTTAGTGTAGTAATATATGTTAGATACATCATATAATGGTAACTTAGTGCTTATACTGTGAATAAATGCTATATATGGTCTATTTCTATGTGCTTAGTGCCTAGATGTGTTAAATCTGGTTGAATACTGCGTTGTTACGTAATTAGGGTTTCTTCCTGTGATGTGAATAAGGGTTGAATACTAATGAATGTTAACTGCTAAGTGCTCTGTTAAGTATTGTGATCACAGATCTGTGTCCCAGCTAGGTTGTAGACACTTGAGTCCTGCAACCACCCTTGCCTCTACCTCGGGTGAGACTTCATTTGCTTTGCAGGTGTTGCCGAAAGGGCCTGTAGTTAGGGTTTTGTTGGTGCGTTGTTGAAGCGTTGAACCCTTGGTTTGCCCCTGTGCCAACAAATGGTTTTGTTGCCAGGACCTGAAACTGTGATTGTTGGGAACTGAAGAAAGAGAGAGCTTTGTGTGTAGATCTGTTGTTGCAGTGCACAATATTCTACTTGACTTGCGAAGCTCTGTGCTAAGAAAGGAATTATATCTAAAGAAAAGAGGTAAGATACTAAAGATTTGTTCTCTGAGAAAGGTAAGATAAGTGGAAATTTTTGTTTCGAAAGAATGGATCTAGGAATGCTTGATTGATTTTGTCCTAGTCTGAAAGATAGGGCACAACTAGAAGAAAGAAGATTTGATATGAGTAGATCTGATATAAATAATCAAAGATATGTTATTCCTATGCATAGAAAGAATGTTTGGACTAACAAATGGATGCGTCCTAGAAATAATTTTTTGCAGGTTAGTTACTGTGATCCCAACGCACAGTACAGGAAAGGTTGGGGATCATTTAAGAGAAAGAGAGGATTAACTCTTTGCTACAATTTCAGAAGACCGGGACATCTTACTAAGGAATGCCCTGGTAGAAATCCTAGTTGTATTTTCTATAAAGCTATGGATCATGAAGTTTTGGATTTCCCTAGAATGATTACTAAAATTGAAAAGGTGAATATGAGACAAGAAAACCATGAGAAAGAATCAGAGACTATATTACTATAGATGAAAGAAAACCTGAATGATCACAGAGAAATCAACTTATCATAGATCTTAAAAGAGAAGGAGTGCATAGGAACAAGATCATAAGACTTCGACATAGACTGTGTTATAGATGAGGAAACACGGATGAATATTATGACAGAAAGAACTTGGGAAATTTTGGGAAAGCCAACTATGATTCCTTCACTGGGAGGAATAGGATTGTTTAAAGGAAAATTAATAACCCTGTGTGGAAGACTTACCCAGATAACTTTGAGTGCTCATGGCACTTTGACAGAGGAATAATTTGAGGTCATTAATTTTGTTGAGAACAATGCCTCGTTTGCTATTTTTCTAGGGAAAAATTGGATTGACAAAGATTAGATACGAAGGAAATAAGAAGAGGAAGATCTAGAACAGAAAAAGAAAGAACTAAGAGATTTCATGGCTAGGAGAATAACATGCTTAATAGAAGAGAGAGAGGACAAGTCGAAGCTACTAAGAGCTGAAGACCTGGCTGTTGAAGTTGCAAGAATGAAAGAAGGCTTAAGAAACCTATCCATACAAGAGAGTAGAGCACCTACTCTAGAAAGAGAAGAACTATTACCCTCGATCCCTGTGAAAGACCCTCAGCAGTGTGAAGTTACTATGCCAAGGGGAGATAAGAAAAATAATAGAAAGAGGAACCCAATAAATCAGATCACAAGAAATAAAGCTACAAATATCAGCAAGAAGAAAGCAAGGTTAGAAAAATTGCAGGAAGTTCCAGAGAGGACTTCGCAAAAAGAAGGTTTACCGAATTTGAAGTCTGCCGGAATAGCAGAGAAGCACATTTTGGCACTTCACCACGACGAAGCAATATGACCATTGGAGGCATCCCGACCTTTAGACCGATGCTCTAGAATGGATAGAAACACAGCTATGGCCGAAAATATCTCCATTGACTATTGAGATCGTGCCCTAACGGATGGAATCACATTGATGAAGGCTCTCTTGTCCATTAGAGGAATGTGTTACGACGTTGTCTATTTATCTCATCGAATGTTGCACCGAGAACACTTTTGCGAATTGTGAGTATTTGAGCCCATAGAGAATCCATTTTTATCACATTGTTCTTATTGAGACCTCATCGCCCGTTCTATTACATTGAGTGTTTGATCACCGACATGAGATATCCGATCTCGAGCATGCATGTCGGGTGACTTCAATGCAGTAGAAAAATCCATCGAAGAGATCCTCATAGACCTCATGGCTGAGAAGCTAATGTCCACATGAGTTCAATCCTCGTTTACGAGAGGAGTGAAAGCATTCTCGTCGACTGCTCGTGGATCTGGACCATCCCGAGCTGCGATAGAGAAGCAAACCGAGCATCGTGATGATTTAGAAAATGTGAAGCTCATCCCATCAATCCTGCCCAACTACATCCCGCCCCTGGCTGGTGTGGTGAGTCATGACAATGTCCCAAGGGAATTCGAATACACCTTGATTACTACGTACCTCCCCAAGGGGATACACACAGTTGGTTCACAGTTGGGACAAATTATGACGTTGAAGATCATTGACTTCAACCTGGGAGATCAAAAGAACTATGCCATGCTTTCCCCACATAAATATTTGATCAAGACAATGGGGAAGAAGTCGAAGATCATCCCCCAACCGTGGACCATGGACATCGCGAGGTCCACCATCCTGAACGTAATGAAGATACCACACTTTGGAAGGCATCAAGACGTTAACGTGTGTGTTAAAATCCTGTTGTCTTGCTTCCATGGTGGTTATCTGTGGCTGGATAGATGCATCACTGTAGATCTGGTGTTGATCCATTAGATCACTGGACTAAGCATGCAAGGACCATAACCACAAGGCTTTTATACAGGGAAATCTACAGATCACGCCTTGGCGCAGAGAATCAAAGATACCTATGGAGATGTAGAAAAAAGGAAGCGGGGCTACAAGGTAGCTTCCATCCAGAATGGTGCAGTGCGCCTAGATTTCTAGTTGATCACTAGTAAGCTAGTTAGGAATAACAAACCCACGTAGGTCACGGGGTTCTTTGTCGACCTCACGAGAAAATGCATTGAAGGGATACAAATGAACTGGGCGAGCTACCTCATCAACCAGTTAGAACAAGACTTCTGTGAAGCCTAGGATCAGGGCTATGAGTTCCATTTCATTTGGTTGTTGATCCTCATCGCCTTCATTGCTTGGGAGATGCCAGAAGG
Organism: Picea engelmannii; assembly: GCA_009831015.1. Classification (NCBI taxonomy): domain Eukaryota; kingdom Viridiplantae; phylum Streptophyta; class Pinopsida; order Pinales; family Pinaceae; genus Picea; species Picea engelmannii. The sequence goes on from ML810034.1 coordinate 127,247, forward strand.
AGCAACCTTCCCTGAGATTGATTCGTCCGAACCACTAGTTGCGAAGTTCACTACGCTCTGGTATTCGAGCGACATGATGAAACAATGGAAGTCAAACGCGGTGTTCCACACCTATTACCTGTAGTTGAAGAGGGCTATTGAGTCTTTCCATCACATGACACCAAATATCCTACATAGATTCAAGCCCATTGTGAAGTTCCGCAAAGATAGAAATTTTATTTATATCACTGCGCATGGAGATGAACATAAAGAAGAGCTCCAATCCTAATATAAGCTCACTGAGGAGGAAATGGAAGAAATAACTAAGGAATGGCCTCCAGAGTTCCTTATACTAGTCGACTAGGAAGAATTATCCAACACTGACCTTGTCGGAATTCTTGTGGTCACTCGTGAAGAATATGATGCACCAGGCAGCAGTAGAAGGAAGAAGAAGGAAGAGGTACAAGATCTAAACAACGCATCAGAAGAGACTTCTTCATATTCACCTGGAGGGGGAGGAGGTGATGAAGTAGACAAAGAAGAGGAAAGAGGGAAAGAAGATAAGTAGGAGCAAGGCGAAGTAACACCGCCTAGGGATCCCATTGATGAGGCTGAGGCATCCAAGAAAAGAAAGGTTTCCCCCACGAAGCCTTCATCACAGAAGGAGTCAAAAGATAGTAAGCACAAGTTGCAGACTATGCTCACGGTAGATGACATTGAGTTCATCATCACTGCTGTATCAGACACCTCAGAAGATATTTTACAGCACAATGAAGAAAAACAAGAAACCATGTATGATAGGATTGAAGCAGAGTTGAAAGGGGTACAACAAGCCCTCTACTCTAGCTGCACAGTGTCTACTGTGCCTCCATCATCAGAAGGAACAGAGTTGGGACATGATCCTGCCCTACTACGCAGAATAGAAGATGCAACTGAAGCTCGCCTTCGTCATGTCCAGGAAGAAAAAGAACATGCTACAAAGGCCCTGAAGCAAGCAAGGGAGGAATCCATAGAACAACACCGGGTTGCGCAACAAGAAAAAGATGACCTCCAAGTGAAGTTCACAGAGGATAGAGCGCAGATATAGAAGGAGAAAGAAAAGATGCTTGCAGAGCAGGTGGGAGTTAAAGAAGCATTCACTAGAGCACTTTGCTCTGTGACAGGCTTAGAACAGATGGAATAAGACCTAGTGGAGAGTCAAGTGGTGAAGCTTGTTGAAGCCAAATTCATCAGCTCCAACAAAGAGTATCAGAACTAGAGTTACAAGAAATGCCAAGCACTCCACAGGAAGTGCGAGACCAAAGAGAAGAAACTTCCAAAACCGTAGTCCATAGAATCAAGGCATTGGCCTTAGAATGAAAACAACTCAGCAGTCAAAGTGAGCAGACTCACGAGCGCCTTGCAGAGGACCCTGAACTAAAGGCACTGGAGTCACAACTCCAGGAGGAAAAGTAGCAAGCAACATCAGTGCAAGCATAGTTGAAGCACTTTCAGTAGTCAAGAGGATGAAAAGGTCCCAAGAACAGTGCACGGTTCAACAATAGGTCCATGCCATACAGAGTAAAGTCATGGAAGTGACCCAGAGGCTCCAACCAATGCAAGATGAAGATTGCACACTTTTGGAGGAGATTGAAGGATGAGGTGCAGAACTGGAACAAGTGGTCACTATAGTGGAACAACGCTTGGAAGGACCTGTGACGGAGAAGGTTATTCAGGAGTTCACCGAATAGAAGGCTTTGGCGAAGCAGCAGGTCAAAGTGGCCCGAGATAAGCTAAAGGCCTTTGAGGCAGAACTACCCAGATCAGAGTGACTCGGGATGAGTCACAAGTGAGTGTTGGGGGCCTATTGGTCCTTGACCAAGTTTTGGAGAACCTTGGTCAGGTTTGACCACTTTTGGGACTTCGACAGGTTGGTCGAATACGGAGCGCAAAGCGAAGTGGAGATCGCGAAATCTCGACCCCTTTTTAAGGATTTTTCGGTTTTTGGGGTTATGTAATGGGTATGGGATGTCGATCCATGGTTTTACCCATGTTTAGGCCCCTTGTGTAAATGTATAAATAGAAATCTAGGCAATGTAATTAGGGGGTTGTTATGTAGTAGTGGGATGTTGTGCTAAGTGCAAGTAATGTAAGTAGTTGGATCTATGTGATCGAGGAGCTCTGTGCATACTGTATGTTGAGAACTTGCAAAGCTAAGTGCAAGTGATTGTAAAGAAGACTTGGTGTTGTACCTAGTGGGGGGAAGGAGGATCTAACAAGGTATGCGTAGATCTCCTGTCCTCTACAGATTAGGTTCTGAGGCTTTGTGCTTGTAAGAATATTGAGAGAAGATAATAAAGAAGAAGAAGATTTGGTGGACGTATCCCCATGATGGGGGTGAACCACGTATATCCTGTGTTGTGGTTGCTTTGTGCCTTATTATTGATATGTTGTTGATGTGATTTATTCTTAGTGCAGTAATATATGTTAGATACATGAGATAATGGTAGCTTAGTGCTTATACTGTGAATAAATGCTAGATATATTCTATTTATATGTGCTTAGTGCCTAGATGTGTTAAATCTGGTTGAATACTGCGTTGTTTTGTAATTAGGGTTTCTTCTTGCGATGTGAATAAGGGTTGAATACTAATGAATGTTAACTGCTAAGTGCTTTGTTAAGTATTGTGATCACAAATCTGTATCCCAGCTAGGTTGTAGACACTTGAGTCCTGCAACCACCCCTGCCTCTACCTCGGGTGAGACTTCATCTGCTTCACAGGTGTTGCCGAAAGGGCCAATAGTTAGGGTTTTGTTGGTGCATTGTTGAAGTGTTGAACCCTGGGTCTACCCCTGTGCCAACAATAACTATGACATACCTTTGTAACCACAGTGTGAAATCCATAAGAAATTAACAAAATCATAATAAAGAAGCCAGTCATTGTGGACATATCCCAGAGTTTGGTGAACCACGTTAAATCTTGTGGCGTATGTATTTTATGTGATTTATTATGAATTCTGTATGGATGCATAGTATAATAGAATTGTCTTATGTTTAATCACGTTAAAATATTCATAACTGTTACAAAAATGAGTTTATGTAGTAATCAAGAGCAGAATGATAATATGAATCTGAATCACTAAGTAGTTAGTACAGAACAAGGATATAATCGCACACACAAAACTAATAAGGAAGAACGAACATAATGGTCACCTCTCATTCCCTCGCTATTGTAGAAACCTGGTTCTTGCAGTCCCAATAGATACCTTGGGTGAGACTTCATCTGTGCAAGCGGGTGATGCCGAAAGGGCCGGTGTCTGGTGGGTTTTTTGGGTCATAGATAACTCAAACCTAGGGTCTTACAAACCACACACAACTCCAACAAATGATTTTGTTGCCGGGACCCAGAATTTGTAACTAAGGGAATGTTTTGGAGGCCAATTAAGAAGGAGATTTCAAAATTGTTGGAAAGGAAGGAACGAGAGTTTGTTCTAAAAGAGAATAGAAACCATTGGATGAGTGATAAGAAATGGATGCAAAGGTATGTGTACACAGGACTCCATGAAATTTTCTTCGGTGAATTTCCAATTATTCTGACTGAGTGGCTAGAAATATTAGTGGAGAATACTGGAAGGTACAAAGTTGCAAAGCCAAGGAATTGGACACGTGATTTGGTAATACAACTAAATTATGTAAGTAACCCAACTACTCGTGCAGTTGATTTATGGTGGGATAACATACTAGGAGGATATATATCATAGTTTTTCGTAGATTGTACCTAATCATACAGTGTTGCAGAAAGGGATGTTTTCAAGGGTCTACGCGGAAGGTTCATGAAATCATTGGGTACGTGGATAAATATTTTTTTTTGTGACAAGTGCGCGATGACAATGCAATCCCACTGCTAAGGGGGTTCACACACATAGGTAAACTAAGGGATGACAAGATGATATTTTAAGAACATGAGAGAATGAAGGAAGAAACAAAAAAGGAAGGGGGGACTAAGGATGCAAGAAGGAGGTATACCAGAGGAAGAATACAAGTTTGGAGTATTTCATGGAGGAAGGAGGTACAAGAGGAAAAAGACTAGGGCAGAGAAAGGAGAGTTTCATAGTGGGCCAGAGGGGAGAGAACCTTGCAGAATAGTCCAAATCATGGAGATACCATATATAGGAGGAGAAGAAGAGGAGTTTCAGTCTAGTCCAGTAATAGAAGCACCGTTAAGTCCTACTCAGACAGGGTCCTACATCGAATCCAAAACCGCATGTGCATCACCACTGTTGGGCTCTAGTTTTGTCATATTTTCCGCCATACAAATACACTCATCATTACACTTTCTCCCCGCATTTCGTCAATAATATATTGTTAATTACACCATAAACCTCCATTATCTCTTGTTGTTCATCCTATGTGGTTAATACATAATTTTCCATATTTTTAGTGATTAAAAGGTTGATTATACAATAGTTTTGTCGATGATGGTTTAATCCTATGTTTCTATGTCCAAGCAACATGTTTTGTACTGTTCAGGTTCCGGTATATGAATTTTCCATGTTTCGGTACCTGTATTGTTACTGTTCCAGTACCTGTACTGTTCCTGTTCTAGTACCTTCACTATAGGCCATCCGATACTCCAAGTTATCCGGTACCAGAAGGTTCTAGAGTCAACCGATACCTGGACAGTCATCCGGTACCCATATTCCATGTCATCTGGTACCCATAATCCATGTCATCCAATAATCATCTCATTCGGTACCAATACTTCGCTCATCTGGTACCATAAGGTTATACAGCCATCTGGTACTCACACTCAATGTCATCCGGTACTCCAAGTCATCCGGTACCAGAATGTTCTACAGTCATCCGATACTCACACTCCATGTCATCTGGTACCCACACTCCATGTCATCCGGTACTGACACTACCCATAATCTGATACTTGCAATTCAACACATCCAATACTAGAATGTTCCAGAAATCATTCGGTACCAGAATGCTCCAGGTCATCCGGTACCAACATCAACAACAATTCGGTACTAGAAATAATTTGAAATTTTGGAAAGCTTCTAGAGGAAAATCGGGGACATGGGTTTTGTCCAGAGTGATGTTTAAATGCGGAGTAGTGTGTCATAATTCACCAATATCACATGTGTGGACCTACATCGCAGGGGGAATGATTATGCCAAAATTAGTAAAAATCTAAAACTGCCAACTTGCGCCTCGATTTTCATGCAGATGGCATCAGATCAAGAAATTCTAAGATATGGGTTTTGTCTAGAATATGGGAAATTGAATATTTGGTAGGCACGTTTTCAAAATTGGAATTGGTTTGGAAGATATGGGTGGATCCCTAACTCGAATCTGCCCAAATTACAATAAAACCCAGATTTTTGTGATTTTGCTCAAAAATTTGTAAAATTGGTTTTAACCAAAATATGAGTTTGGGGGATTTGGTTCTATCATATCCCTTTGGATTTCATGTATAAATAAGAGCCTCATAGGGCTGAGGAGAAACCATCATTATTATTTAAAAGTTGTCTTTGGGAGAAATTCATCATATTAGAGACATGAAATTGATGAGCAAAATGTTGTAATCAAAGATTTTGATTTCTAATAGACAAGAATAGTTCATGGCAGATATTTGATGCATCATTCCAGTTGCGATCTGAATTAGTCTTCCAAGAGCATGCCTAGGTCAGGTAGGGCCCCTTGATCTGGGTATGTCCTTGTTGCTATTTCTTTTGCTAATTAGTTTATGAATTTGATTTGATTTGATTTCGATGCACTGTGTATTTCAATTCAGCAATTTGATTCTGCAATTGGTTTCATGAACAAATCAAATTTATGCCCTTCCACTCAAAGCATCATCATTTTGCATTTAACCTCAATCATACTCATTTTCCAAGCTTCTAATATATGTGTTTTCATGTTGCTCTATTTCTGTGTTTAATGACTATTTGACCAACGATTCATTGCTTTGTGCCTTGCTTTAATTATGCCCATTCATGCTTGATTAATTTGCCATTTATTTGTTGCTCACATTATTAAATAGTGTTCTTCCTTCCTAGCTGTGTCAAATGCATAAAACAAAGTTTTGATCTTTAGTTGGATATTTGAATTCATTTATGAATAGAAGACACAAAAACATAGGTTCAGAACTGCACTTATTATTTACAATTTAGAGTGTGTTCCATCCTTCATGATGTGCTTACAGATTGATTACCCATGCATGGGCATTTACATTTGTTTATGAGTAGATTTCCCTTCTCTTTTCTTCATTCTTTGCACCCAAAACTTTCACATTAAAACACACCACCCATTATGCATCTATTCATTTTCATTCATCTTCTTTCCTTGCTTGGTTGATTGCAAATCCTCTAAGTTAGACAATTGTCACCAAGAATCCATTTCATTTTCTTCAACCATGTTTCCAACTTTTATTTGACTGTGTACATTCAATCTTTTGAGTCAACTATAGAAGCATTCCTCCCCTCTTTATGATTGTTCTTTTTTGAGTTCTACAATGTACATTGAAAATTCTATGTTCATCTCTTCTTAACCCATCTAACATTCATCTTTCTTGACATAGTTGACATTTCTTTTCTATCGCATAAGAATGTCAATTCTTTGCTTCACATCTCTACAACATCATCTTTACTTATTCCTTCTCCTTCTTCTCCATGATTGATGCATCTGACTGTGGAAGATTTCGAGTTTAGATTTAATTTGCAACCTTGTTTGATTGTCTTTTACTTAAGATTGATTTTAGATTGTTTTCATCAACTTTCCTATAGTTTTCTTTCAGATATCTTTATTTTCATGTACCTTTGGATTCCTTGCACTTTAATTTCCTACAGTGTGGGTTTGAAGATTGTTTTGTTGGCTTTAGATTAGGCTAGACTAGGCTTTGATCCTTCATTTCCTGCGCATGAACCTCGAAGCTTACGAGCCCCGGTTGATAATTAAATGTGGAAATTAATAGTGCATATATTTAGCCCAACATTTTTGGCGCCGTTGTTGGGGAGGTGCTAAAGGGATTAGAGCATAGGTAGGTTGTTTTTATTTCTCCAAAGCCTTGAATGTTCCTTTCATTCAAGTGCGTTTCTTTTCATGCAAGTGTGTTTATTTTCATGCAAGTGTGGTGTGCTTTTAAGGATGACCTAAGGGTAGAGAGAAGACAGTAAAACATGAAGGAAGATCCCACACATCCACTTTAGTGTGGTTACTCCAAAGTTAGGTTGTCCTCTTCCTTTCAGTAGTTAGAATTTGTGTTTTATTAGCATTAGCCATTTTTTATATATATGAGAAGATAAGTTAACTTGTGTGAAAAGATAACTTGATGAAAACAAGGTCCTAGTAACACGGTGGCAGTTCGAGTATATAATTGGTTTGCTTACATTTGCTTTTAGTTTGCTTATTTTTGTTTCTTTAGGTTTTAAAGAAAAAAAAGGTTTTGGGGCACTGTAAGAACCCCCCTCTACACTAATCCATGTGTTAAACAAGACCTATCAACCAGAACCAAGAACTCAAAGATGATCAAGAGTTTGGAAGAACTTTCTCAAATCCTAGCAACAGTTGGGATCTCTGCCTCTCAGGAAGAGAAAATCTTGACAATAGTCAAGAACCTACCTACCTCTCTAGAAGTGATAGAAGAAGAAGAGTTCCATGAGCTACATCCACAATAAGATCTAAAACACTTTTGTAATCACTCTTTCCAACCTATAGGAGAGACTAAAGAATCATGGACCACATTTGATGGAGAGCCACCATTAGAACCTGAGATCGATGAGTTTTCGATATGAATTTCTGAAGATCCTCCATGCATTGATGAGACCAGTTATTCAAAAGAAGATTATCTTCTTGACATGACAGAGGGAAACATGCAACGTGGTCTAAATGAGGAAGTGAACCAAGAACATCATGACTATATCGAACATTGGTTCCAGACGACAACCAAATTGAACCACCACTCTCTTCTTCAACAACTCTTTACATCATCATCAAAGTAATTGGTTCTTCGTACTCTAGTATAAATTAAAGCTTATCTTTCAAACCCGAGTATGAATGTATTTCTACACCTATTACACACATGGTTACATTGGAAATATTCTTACACGTGAAATTTAATTTCTTGTTCTTAGATATGATAGAGTAAAAGATGCATGTTAGTTAACCTAGTTCTAAATAAATGCAACATCTTTTTGTGTTTCTTTTCAAATAAATAAAATGAG
>ML810035.1:5656-73759 GCA_009831015.1 Picea engelmannii
TGCTCAATTGTAAATGATGTACAGAACAGAAAAAGACTGCCTATCATTTCGAAGAAGAAGAGGTTTTCTCCCTTTATGGGTTTCCTCGTGAAAATCTGTCTCTGTGTGTATTTTATGTGTGACTAATGATCTTTACTCTTACTATCCATATGCTGTATGATTGGTTGATGACACATGAAGAAAACTTAATAAGTATTTAAAAGGCATAAAATTGTTTAAGCTTATAAATAACTGATTCACCCCCCCCTCTCAATTATTCTAGTATTTCCAACATTATTCACTATAATTTTGGAGATAGACTATGTGGAAGATAGGGTTTTTGACTAGTCCTGAAGATAGTCATGAACATGTGTTCCAGGTAAAACAATCATAACGTCTTCATAGAGAATCCAAATGAATTGATACCAAGTGCATTGGAAAGAGTACAGGGTGTAGTTTCCTATGTACAAATTTCAGAATCTTATGTTAAATATTGAGTGTGGGACATGCTGTACAAGTTTTCTCTCCTGAATACACCAGAATTGAATAAGGTCTACAATTTTCTCTATAACTCCTTTTCCGGGAGGAGTGAAAATTGGAGTTTCATAGAATACATTGAGTTATATTATCTACTGATCAAAGTAATCTAAGAAGTGAAGAATTTCAGAAGTTGAAGAAGTTTCAGGAAGCATTATCAGGTTCTATGTGATGGTTGGTTGATGGTGATGATTTAATGTAAAGTTTCATTATCTCTCATATATTCTTGGGTGGAAGGAAGGGAAAGAATGGAGAGTTCAAGCCTCTCTTGATATTGGAAGATTTTATCTTCCTTTTGGATGTTTATCCCTCCCTTTATATTTGGAAGTTGTAGCTACCTTTGGAAGTCATTACTTCCCTTGAACACTAAATATTGGTTATTTCTCATATATCGTGCATGGTGTATTGGTGTAACTCTTATACTATTGTTCATTGATAATTGGATATAATTGAATATATAATCTGGTTGAAGTATAAGTTGATTTTTTTTATAAATTTTACTTGATACTGATTCACCCCCCTCTCAATATCAACAATTGGTATTAGAGCAGGTTGCCTTCAGAACAATTTAACCACTGGAAGGAAAATCCTGAGCAGAGATGGATGACCATGATCACATTTCGAATGGGATTCAAATATTTGATGGAATAAATTATGCATACTAGAGTGATAGAGTGAAAAATTACCTAACAACTTTGGGAGTAGACATTTGGTACTCAGTTGTAAATGGCTATGTAATCCCAAGTAATTCTCCAACCGATCCAAATGAGAAGAAGCTTATGAGTTGTAATTCAAAAGCCATACATGTTATTCTAGGATCATTGACACAAACCATTGCTAGCAAAGTGATGGGATACAACACTGCTAAAGAGGTATGGGACAAACGCAAGAGTATCTATGAAGGTGATCCTAAAGTTAAGCAGGTCAAGCTTCAACGACATAGAGAAGAAATTGAAAATTTGAAGATGGATGAAAAGGAAAATATTGCAACCTATTTTATTAGAGTTGATGAAGTTGTTAATGCTATTAGAGGATTAGGTGAAGAGCTCAATGAATCCTTGGTTGTACAAAAATTATTGAGATCAATTCTCTTAAAGTATGATGCTAAGGTCTCCGCCATTGAAGAAACTAGGGACTTGACCAAAATGACAATGGATGAATTACATGGGTCTCTTATAGCATATGAAATGAGAAAAAAGTACAGAAAGTGACCAAACAAACAATGAAGTAGCCTTTAAATCCATAAAGAAGACAAAAGACAAGGATAACGACCTTGATGAAGAAATAACAAATTTCGTAAGAAGGTTACAGAAGGGAAGTGGAAGATACAAAGGTAAGTCTCCTCTAAAATGGTTTAAATGTGGTAGAATAGGACATATTGTTGAAAACTGCTACTATAAAAAGAGAAGTCTCAACAACAAAATGATCTTCTAATCCAAGGATGATGACATCTCCTCAGATGAGAGTGATGAAGAAGACAATGATGGAGGAGAAGTACTCTTCATAAACCAAGAAACCCAGGATGATGATCACAAGAGTTATAAAGAAGAATAAATCATTTCTGAAGAAGATTCAGATGAAGAAACCAACGTTGATTCCTTTTGGGGATACAAAGAAAATGCAGAGAGTGAACAAGAAGATGAGAAGATTGAAAAGTTGAAGCATGTTGAAACTGAAAATAACAAGCTTAGAAACACAAACATAAAAATAAAAGGTGAATTGAGTAGTTGTGAAGAAGATAATACAATCTTGAAAAGACCATTGATAGCTTGAAGGAACAATTAGAAGATTATGAGAAATTGAAAGCAGAATTGGATCACACAAAAGGGGAGCTACTATTGACAATAGAAAAGTTGAAGAAGTTTGAAAAAAGAACTGAAAAATTAGATGAGATCCTTAGCAGAAAAAGATATCCAAATCACAAGACAGAACTAGGATACAATGACAATTTGAAGACAAAACAACAAGAGAAGGAAGATGAAAATGATGAAACCAACACTCCATAACAAGTTGAACAACAAGATAGAAGAATAGAATTCAGAAGGAATGAGACATCAAGAAGATTCTCTCCCATCAGGTATGAAAGCAATCATTATGAAGGAAACTACAGAAGAATAGACCATGAATCCAGATGGACCACACCACAAATAAGATCAGTTACTCCTAGGTATCAAAATCTCTTTCTTGGACATTGTTATACTTGTGGAAATTTTGGACACAAGGCAATCAATTGTAGAATCAATGAAAGGAATAACTATGAAATCTACATGAATGGTGAAAATAGTAGATATGGAAATGTTCGTAGGCATGTCAACATAAATTATAATCCATTTGACCCATTAATAGATCAAAATATTGTATGTTACAAGTGCAATAATCTTGGTCACAAAGCATGAGATTGCAGAGAGATGAAGGAAGATAATCGTATGCCAAATGTCTCTATACCAACTATAACATGGAAAAGGAAAGAAATTCCACAAGATGAAAACTGTCGAATAACATTGGTCACTAAATAATGCAAAGAAGAAGATGAATGGTTCATAGACAGTGGGTGCTCATCTCATATGACCAGAGATCAAAGAAAATTTGTCACCTTGAAGAAAAACGGTGGAAATGTTGCATTTGGAGATGGCTCATCTACCAAAATACTTGGAATAGGAACTATAAAGCATGGAAGTGAAAATGTAAAAGCACAGAAAGTTCTATTGGTTGAATATATGAAGCATAATATCCTTAGTGTCAGCAAAATATGTGATCAAGGATACACTCTTACGTTTGACTCTCGAAAATGTAAAATCAGAGAAAACAAATTAGGAAGATTGGTTGCAACTGCAACAAGAAGACCGAAAAATATATACATCCTAGACATGAAGAATATAGAGAAGACAGAAGCCACACAAAAGGATTCCAAAGAAGAAAAATTCCCAAAGACCAAAAATAAGGATCAAGTATTATTCAGTGCCACATGTTCAGGGGGAGCATCCCCAAAGAAGAATATCAACTTATGCCATTGAACTCAGGGGGATCAACCCCACCCTTTTCCATTGATGTCAAAGGGGAGAGAAATTGGGATCATGATGACAGGGGAATAATGAGTGTTTCCATCAATGACAAAGGGGGATATTGTTGGAAGATTGGTTGTTGTCATTGATGTCAACCCTAGTCATTGGTTTTGGACCCCAAGATTGATGAAGGTATTTGGACATGAAGGAAAATGCACATGTAGATAAAACACCCATGGATGGATAGTATACATCATGTTGTTTCCGGTGGTAGGTGGCACATCACGTGGATCCTCATGGTTGAGGAGAAATGAATTTTTGAAGATGAAAAAGTGAATTGAATAAGGAAGTGCATGTTGGCCCTAGAGATAATTAAAGAAAATAATTACAAAATAAGAAAGTGTTAGGTCGTCCCTAATGTTAAAAGGAAGTGACATAAAGGGTTTAAATACATCTCGTTAAACATTCATTTTTCAACACACACAAGTTTTTTAATGAACAAGGAGATATAAGTCGAATTTCAGAGGAAATTGGAAGTAAAGAAGGCCGAATTTCAAGGGAGGATGAAGTCTTTTGGTGATGTGTTCTAAGGTATGTTATTTACAGGTCATCTTACCATTTTCTCTATAACTATTTTCTATAATGATTCAAAACGTGAAATTTTTATTCTATTGAGAAGACATATCTAGGTACTTGTGGTAAAAAAATTATCTCTTTATTCGCTACAACTTTGGAGATACACTTTGTGGAATAAAGGATTTTTGACTAGTCCTGAAGCTAGTCATAAACAGGTGTTCCGGGTAAAAGAGTCATAACGTCTTCATAGAGAATCCAAATTAAGTGATACCAATTGCATTGGAAAACATACGGGTTGTAGTTTCGTTTGTATGACTTTTAGAATATTATGTTATATATTGAGTGTGGGGCATGCTGTACAAGTTTGCTCTCCTGAATAAACCAGAATTGAATAAGGTATACCATTTTCTCTATAACTCCTTTTCTGGGAGGATTCAAGGAATGAAAGTTGGAGGAGTTTCAGAGAATACATTGAGTTATATTATCTATAGGATAAGAGTATTCTAAGAAGTGAAGAATTGAAGAAGTTGAATAAGTCTCAGGAAGCATTATCAGGTTCTATGTGATGGTTAGTTAATGGTTATGATTGTTGGTTACTACTTTCCTTTACCATCTAATTTATTGACCCAGGGTTCATGTCTTTTGGGTTTCCAACAAGGCTCTAAAATTATTGGCCCTCCTGGTAGACCAAAAGGCAACTCAATACAAAAAATGCACTGTGTAGTCTCACCCGAGATAACTTTAAATGGGTGGCTGTAAGATTGAGGTGTTTACATCCTAGGATTAAGTATGAGATAGGGGTTTATTATTAAGAGCCATGTACTATGAATCATGATTGCAATATACTATTGTTCATGGGTGTGTGATTATCTCTCACAATTTATTTCCCGAACAACACAATTGTATTCCATAACAATGTATTAACTCATCCATTAAGCATAACAACTAAATGCTAAAAGAAAACAAAGATGTACATGCATTCATCACATTACACAGATATTACCATGGTTCACCCCCTCCTGGGCTACATCCACAAAGATTTGGCTCTTGGCTCTTTTATTATAGTAGTTATACATTTTCAGTGCCTTGCGCTTGTAGTTCTCCTCAGACTGGTAAGATTTGTATGAGGAAAACTAGATCGCACCAGGATCAACAACCTGCAATCTAATCCTTAGATATTCCTTCTCTCCTCTGTTATTAGCTCAACAACTTACAAAAATGATTCATAACGGTATTACATAACACATCAACTCATACATACTATGATGGAGTATTACAAAAGCTAGAACTAATACAAAAGTGAACCAACCACTATATGATACCTGCATATCTATATTTATACATGTCAGGCTCTTCAACCATTTACAATGTATTACCAAAACCCTAACCCTACCGACGTTAGGTCTTCCTCCCATGTGTGCATGTTGTTCTTCATCCAGCTGTCGCTTTCCTTGTGCACGCTTTCTTGCATGCTCGTGTGTTGTGTTACCTTCCAGCTGTTACTTCAGTTTTTGCACGCTTTCTTTCCCATGATCATCCTTCTTTCCACTTTGACCTGGTGCCAAAAGGCCCCCAACACTGACATGTGACTCGTCCTGAGTCACCTAATCCTTCTGAGCTTCTTTGATCTCCTTGGTGATCATATGAAACTTTTCCTTGAGCTCTACTGCTTTTGTCAGTGCCTACGCGGTCTTCTCCTTGATGGTGTCTACTACCTGAAATGCCACATTGTCGTTCAAAAATCCTGCACATTCAGCTTGGGTCTGTGCTATCTGTGTTTTAGCTCCTTCTGCCTGTGCGAGTACTTCTGCTATCCATTCCTATAGTGTCTCTATTTGAGCTTGACGCTCCTATTTCTGTGTTTGCACAATGATAAGTTCTGCCTGCATCTTCTTCATCTCCTGCATCCCTTTGACTTGTTCTAGGATTCATATGGTCTTTTGCCTCTGTTTGAGTTCTTGTATCGCTACATTGATCCTTTCCTCTTCCTTTTACCAGCGTTGGACCTGTGGATCCTCCTCCAACCTTATCCAAAGTTTCATTACTTTATTGAATAATTCAACTATTGTGCTAACCTGCTGCTCTATCTCCTACAACTGCGTTGTTGATTCCTGCTTCCTTTTCTCCTTCACTGTTGGTGGAGTGGTTGGTGTGATTTGTTATCAGAGATTGTCTATCTCCTTCTGATACTGATCAATTTCCTACGCAATCAGGTTGATCTTTTCTGATACCGGGAATTCATTTCCTTGTGCGGTTCTTGGGAGTTTCTAAAAAATTCCTCCCACTCTTCGTTCCAGTTCATTCCTGCATTCTTTTTCCTCCCGTATTTTGAGCTTGTCTTGCTCACAAATGTTTTCTAGCACCTCCCACTTCTTTGTTTCTTGTTTTAGCTTGACTAATTTTTTATGTGCACGAGACTATACCTCGTGGTCGACACTAACCCGTAATTTGTGCAGTGCCCTTGATGGCATCTACATCAAGACCAATTGGATGTGGTCCAAATCCTTCAAGGGTGTCTGCCCCATGATTTCATCCATCCACAACATGCTAGGTTTGATGTAAATCATTGCATTTGCGTGTGGCATGGAGTGGAATGGGTCTCATTCTTCTACCTCCACTCTTTCTTTGGTTTGTATTGTCGATGGATTTATGCCTTTGCTTCTGCTTGTTGTCTGTTCTTCCCTGAATTTCTTGAGGAACTGTACCATTTCTTCTAGCTCCTTTTGCAATTTATCCCTGTAATGTGCTGCATGATCAAAATCTTCTACTAGGCAATCTTGGATCATTTTGGCGATCATTTCCCCATCGTCCTTCATGATCATATAGTCTAGTGATGCTCATTGTGCCTTTTATTTCTTATGTGCACCTCCTGCCTATGCGATTGGTCTCTTATTTCCCCCTGGTTCCTATGTGATGGGATTCAGGGTGGTCTCTTGCACTCCCTTAGCCTATTTCTTCTGTCCATTGGTCGGTTGTGTAGTATCTTTCTTCCCCTTCTAGGTCCCTGTCTTCTTTGACCCTTTGTCTTCCTGAGTCAATTTGATTTGGCATGTCCTCAGTCCCTTTGGCATTGGGATTTCTGGAGGCTGTGTTTCCGCCTACACTGCCTCTCCTTCTGTTGTTCTTTTATGTACTTCTCAGGTAATGGCTGGGATCCTCCATTCATCAGGACATTCACTGATGACCATGTCGATATCACCCTCTGTGATGCAGTAGTGCATATGTAGCCATTGTTTATTTGGATCCTGCCTTGGTTGTATCCACATTGTTTGTCGTGTGGCCCAGAAATTGGCGATGTATGCATATCGCGTGACATCCTATGGTGTTATTATCCATGATTAGCTGATAGCTTCCTGTATGTCCCTTAGGTATGATTGGAATATGGTTTTTTTCTCCCTCTTATGCTTGGCGTGTGGCTCAGATCTCAGTAATAGGTATCTTTCTCCTGCTGGCTGTGGTCTAGTACAAAACATTACATACCCTGGTTCTCGCCATCCCATGAAGGCTATTAGGGTGATCAACCATGAGTAATGGAACTCTGTGCCTAGGTCCTATACATCCTTGCAGTCCTCTTGAAATAAGTTCAATAAATATGGCACCCAGCTCATAGAGGTGCCTTCTGCGCACTGAGCTGCAACTGCAATGACTATTGTTGGTACTTCATATTTGAGGCATTTTCTGAGCAATTTTCAAGATAATATATTTTCACCCAATTGTGTAGCTACGTTGTTGATTCGTTTGATCATGATGCCCCTCCTTCCCCTGGAGGTGCCATATTTCTTCTTCATTTCCTCTGCCAATTCTTTCTCCTTGGATTTGTCATCCATAATCAACGCGGGATCCATACCCTGGGTTGGTAACCCTGTGATTTGTGCGATAAGGTAAAAAGTTATGGGGACAAGTTTGTCGAGCCATATGTCCCCTACATGTGTGACTGCTAACAACTTCTTGATGCATGTTGTCGCGTACTGGCCTTTGCCTCATGCTGTCAATTTAATTGAGGGATTTAGTACATATAGAACACTCATCAGTTTCCATGGCATATAGACTTGTACAGAGTCTTTTCATTTCCTCCTCCATTGTTTTATTCGCTACATGTCTATCCCCGCGTCTTCTTGGTGGCATGGCTCTAATATTTCTTCATGCAGAGCTTAAATTATGGCCCTGATACCACTTGACGAAAACCCCCTGCCTCTCTCAGGGTTTGTGCGACCTCTCGATCAAGGATCGATCAAGAAGGGAGTCAAATCAACTCTCAGGGTCTCTTATGATCCCCAAAACACTTTATACAAGCCCCCATTTTTTTCTCCCTGTATAGGTTCTATAAAACCCGCGGGCACTTTCCTGGCACCTTTGCCCTTTTTTTGAAAATTTGAATTTTTAGGCACTAACTCCCTCTGCTAAGCCCTTTTTCCTCATATGACCATGGGATGTGACCCGAGGATTAACCCAAAAGGAACTAAGCCTTATGGATTTGGGACTCTTGGCACCCAACACTACTCTGATCTCCCAAAGTACCTTGTGGCCGAAGCTATGGATTAGGCACCATGTATCCCCCCCTTTGGGATCGATAGTCGATGGTGTTTTTATCCTTTGGCCCTCAGTCACCTCAATTCTATCCTCCTTCCTTTAAAAATATGAAACCTCTGAATACGCATATCTCCACCATGTGTCCTCCCTGGATCCAACGGTCCAGATTCACCCTTGCACTTCGGGCTTCGAGACTTCAGCAGAATGGCCCTTTACTCTTCGTAATTCTCATGAAGCTCTAGCCTCTTGAATAAACGATCTGTCGACACGTGTCCACGGAAGATCAATGACCACAGTTACTTCACTCCTTTGGGACTCCAACAATCCTGCTCCTTATACACCCATTAAAATCCCCGAATACACTAAGTGTCGAAGGGTGTTGATGGCTATCCTTCGTGCAACTATTCCATATCTGATGGTCATCATATTCCTATAGATATCCCATGGGATATTCACCTTCGCTTCTCCAAACTCTTCCCTTCTAGGGATTAATGTCACTAGTCCTCCTAAGATTAACTTCTCGAGGTATATGAGACCTTTGCCTACGCTTTTTGTGCACTGCTCCCACACTATAAAATGTTGGGACTTATAAACTTTCTAAGTTTCCTCCCTCGATACTGATGGTTGCTATCTATCCTAAGCTTAGGTTCTAGAGGTATATGAGGCCTCCTCCTCTCCTCTGTGCACTCCCTTCGAACTCTCAGAAGTTTGGACTTAGAAAAATCTCTAAGTATTTTCTCCTCAAAGGCTCAGATCGCTATCTCTCATGAGCTTGGTTCTTCAAGGTTTTAAAACCTTGGGCACACACCTTGCGACCTTGGAACTCTACAACACTTGACTATTCTCCCCTTAACCAAGATTCTGAGAACAACTTGACCTGCACACTCCTTTCATGGCTTTGTGCTTTCTCTACACTACTACTATAAAATATTCAACGTTATCTCTCCTGAGCTTCTCTGAGTTAAAATTAACTCTGTCAATGCACTCCTTGCGGACAATGTGCACTCCTTGCACGAGCTCTCAAAAGATAAACAATTGAAACTTATTCTAACTCCACAGACTCATTTATTTAACCATTAAATGCATTCATAAGCACAATAACAAACATAAAAAAAGGATTTACATGAACGAAAATCCTACCATTCATTCAGATAAACACAACAACAAAAAAACCAAACATTTGGATTAAGGCTTCTTTGTTCTATTCATTCAAGTGATAATATACACAGATACATGCAGTCCTCCACTGCTCCTTCAACAATCTTATACAATGTTCTCTGGCTCTCAAAAACAACAAATCTCTCTTTCTCAATAATAAATTTTACAAAATGAGCAACCAACTTTCACAAATGAGCAAGAACAACCTTTTCTTGGCATATGATACAAAAATATATACAAGGGGTGATTCATCGAGCATTTCCCCCCAACAACCTAATTCTATCCTATCAGAATTTAATGCATCCATCTACTAAGGACTAAGAAGTAAATAGAATTTACAAAAAGGATAAGGGATGATGTATAACCTATATACAATACAACGTTGTTTCTTGCTCCTTGGCTTGACTTGACTTGCTACAAAAAGGATAAGGGATGACTTGCTCCTTGGCTTGGGGATGCAATTTCTTCTGCTGTTGTTTTGTAGTAGTGGAGGTCTACTTTACAGGAGCAGTAGGCTACTTGGCAGCAACTTCTTTCTTCTTCCTGAGAGCAGCAAGCAATGGATTTGGAGCAACAGTCTTAGATCTTAAATTGTAACCTGGCTGATCATCTGTCTGATAAAAAGATTCTTCAATGCTTGCCTCATGAATCTCTTCGTCCACCCGGGCTTCCTCATAATCCAGTTGTGTCAAAAAGGAGGAATCATTTTCATCCCCAAAGCAATTGATGTCATGTTATTCTTCAACTTTGTCAAGAGGTAGCTCCTGTTCTTCTTCTAGCATTTCATTTTGGAAGGGGGCCCTGATTCTTTGATCATCAACTACATTCTTGTCTCTCTGAAGGAGCTGGACCTATTGGTTGTTCCTTCTATAAGGGAATGCACTGGGATTCCTGGGAGCATAAGCATTAGGCTCTTTAATTCTTGTTGGTTGCTGACTTTGAATTTTCAATTTTGACATTTCTGAGGTCAAGTTATCCAACATCTTGGTCATCTTTTCCATTTTGGTATTTGAAGAAGAAGGGGGGTCAGTAGAAGACTTCTTTCTCTCAAATTTTCCTTTAAGTTTATGAGATGCCATAATATTAGATTCAACCTCAAGAGAAGAATCTTGCATTAAAGCGAGTGTGTCTGATCTTCTTTCTCTAAGGATTAAGCAAAATTATGGATCAAAGGCAGAAGAGTAAGTGATCTTTGTTGATGGATCAGTTGGCTTGATCTCTGCAGGGATCTTTCCGAACATCTTATTGAATCTTTTGGTGAAGTCTAAGACCGACTCCCCATTTCCTCTTCTTAGATTTCTGAATTCAGAGATGTAATACAATAGATCTCTTCTTTCTCCCCAGTGTTTCAAAAACACCTCATCTAACTGCTCAATACATGTCACTGAATTTGCTGGTAGTTCCTTGAACCACTTCCTGGCTTGGCCATCCAAGCTCTACACAAAAATTCTGGTCCAAACATCTTCTTCTAAAATGTTAATGTTCTCAGCATAAGCATAAAAATCTTATATATGTTCTTCAACAGTATAATCCGCAGATCCCTTAAACTTCGACATATATTTATGATAATCTCCTGTTGGCATGGCTGATAAGAGATTGGGCAACACAAGAGGGGCATACCTATTTGCTAAGATTTGTTCCATCTTGGTCAAAGGGACAGCCATGGAAATCTTGGGGGATGATGCAGAGGAAGAAACTTCAGAAGATGAAGGCTGAGATGGAATAGGTGAGCCTATAAACAATGGTTGTCTTACTTCATTGAGGAAAGAAGGAGAAACACTAGTAGGATGACTACCCTGGGAAAACTTTCTTGAATAAGGTGGAAAATAAGAGGCTCTATAAAACTGACTGAGCAGTAAGGCTAAGTTTTATTCACCCTTAGAGGAAAGATCTTATAAAATATCTTCAAGAATGGGTAGAATGGTATGAATATGGAATACACCCTCTATAGGCTTAGTTGGTGAAGAATTCAAAGAAGAGGAAGAGTCCTTTTGCTGAGGGGATCATACAACTTCTTCTCTCAAATTGGATGTAATAGCATGCTCAGAAATAGAATCTATAACATGAGAGGAGATTGAAGGCTCCTCACCCTTCAAAATTTCCGACACAATTTCAATTTTCTGAGAACTAGAAGTTTCAACAGAAGGGGATTCGACAAGAGGTTCTTTAGATATAATAGAAGAAGTGTTTGTTGAAAACCTGGATTAGATGCTCTTGCAGATCTAGAAGTTTGTCTTTGCAAAGATTTTCCCCTTCTGATGATCTTCTCAGGATCTAGAACTGCTACTGCCAGTGGTATTTCTTGGTTAGCCTTGGTGTGAACTCTTCTCAGAGCCACTTCATTCCAATGGAGTCTCCATATAGATGGTTACAACCCAAAAATGTGTCCAAACTTTGTATATCATCAAATTTGGATCTTGTCATCTCCCAGGGAAGCTGAGCTTTAGTCTCTTCTCCCTAGCAACGACGCCAATTTGTTAGCACTCTAGGAAACTCTCCTAGGCTGTATATCATAGATGCCTGGTAACTTAATCTTTCTGGTAACTATTTTCTCAATAATAGATGTGGGTTTGGATCAAGATGAATATCGTAATTGTTGGATTGTACCTTCAAGAAAGTCTAGCTATATTCATGCAATACAAGGCCTTTAGGAGCTATTATCATATAGGTTTGTAAAATAAATGGATAAGAAAACCAATCAGTTAACTAGAACATACATAGGCAATATATATGATGGGTCAAAAAACTAGCTAGATATGCTTATGATTCTTGCTTAACATTCAAAAGTAATATGAAAGTTACCATGGGACCATTAAACATAGACAAAAGAACAATTTCAACTCATATGCATAGACAAAGATGAAGGAGAGTCTGACAATAACAAATGAAAGAAACTTGCAGGCTTAATATATTAAATAAAGTGTCTTTTATACAACAACAATAGATTATAGAACTCAAAGTCGAACACTGTGTTCATCAAATGTTCTTGGCTTTATAGCCTTTAACAAACAGTTTCCAGATCCTAGATTAATGGATCAAATTTTGCCAAATATAGAAAATCAATAATTGACATAAGTAGACTAGATCAATTCAACTTCTCAACTGATCTTTATGTTCTTCAGATTATTGGTAGGTGTAGTAAGCCTTCTGAGGTTGCTGGATCTCATGTGATATGGGAGGAGTCAAACTTGACACCTATTGATAGTCATTAGTCTTATCTCCTTGACAATAACTAACCATTTCTTACCTTTTCTGTCTTTTAAAACATCTTCAAAACCAAAAAAAACTCTTGATAAAGATGTCATTAATTATTTTTAATCGATTGGAACCATTTTTGAATCTTTTGAACAAGAAAAACTTGGATCTATGCAAAAAATTAGCTTTTTGCCTTATCAGTGCTTTCGGTAGCTAGAGAAAATAGAATTCAGGTTGATTAGCTACTGAAATCTCTGCTTTCGGTGGCTAATGAACAATCGATATGTTCTCCTAAGCCACCGAAAACTGAGATTATCAAAATTTCAAAAATACCCTTGTCTCAGCTCAAAAATGCCTCAAGACTGATCTTTTTAGGCCTCTGTATCTTGCTCAAACTTTGTAGGGTTACTGGCTTCTTTTGGTTCATTGCATTGAACTGCCACCTCTACAAGGGTCTCAAGAGAATCATGAGATTGGTGTTTTGAATACATCTTTTTTTCCTCAAATCCCCGACCTTTTTCTTCAAACCTTGGGATACTCTCCATAAGCTATTGTAGTCCTTTATAATCTTGTTTTTCTTTTTCTTCTCCTTTATGCTTTCATGGGCTAGTCTTTCCAAAGCTGAATTGCTTTCTGCAAAGTTTTTTGATAGGGTTTCATACCTGGTTTTTATTACCCTTTCAAGCACATCTTTCTCGGCTAGCTTCTTCTTAAGATTCTTGATTTCTTTTGATTTATTCTGCTTCACTCATTTTCTAGATGAGGCCTCTACAATTTGTGGTTCTTGTTCTTCTTGGGGAGTAGGTGATGGAAGGTTCTCATAAATTCTTGTGTATATGTCCACAAAAATAGAGTTTTCATGCCCTGTGGTAACTGAATCCTCGTGCCCTGTTTCCAACTGTTGCTCTTCATCTTCTCAGTCTGTGTAAGGGAGATTGAGAATGTTTTTTTTCACTGGGAATTCATTGGCCTCTTCTTGCTCACTGTTAAAATTCAATTTCTTCTTCGTTTTGCCCAACCTAGAGGAAGGAGAAGGTTGATTAACTGGGGTTGGAGAGATAGCTCTTCTCCTCCTCTTTCCACTTCTGGGAGTGGAGGATTTCCTAGAATGAGGACTCTTTTTTCCCTCTGGCTGAAACTCAATATGGAAATCATTCCAGAATAAGAAATAATTCCATTCTTTACCCTTTCTTTGCAACAACTCACAGACCAACAGTTTGATTAAACTATGGTGGGATAATCTACCTGCAACTTGAATAGGTTTGGCCTTGACTTGATGAGCCATCTTGGATAAGCTTCGGTGGAGGAAATAGGGAAGATTAAGTGGGTTTCTACCTATCAAATGGTTTATAAGTTTGAAATGATAAATCATCACCCTATTTTATCGCCCTTCACAGGTTATATAAATCATTATAGCCTTCAATAACTGCTGCCATTTCTTTTCAAGGAAAGATGCAGGAATATCTTTCTTCCAAATCAAACCCCTGTGTTTTGGTTTTAAATAGGTACTGAATTCAACATTCTTAATCACAGTGGTTTTAAACCATTTATCTCCAGTCGTGGGAAGCTCTATAACTTCAGCTATGAGGGCTTCATCAATTTCTAATTCATCCCAGTCGATGATTGCTTTCTTTCCATCTAAATTGAGAGCGAAAGCCCTTGCTACCTGTTGATGAAAGCTCTATAATTTTTTGAAAAAATTGTAACACCCTGCATCCTTGAACATTTGACATACCTTGATATGTGATTCTAGGTAACATATATTGTTAAGCTCCTTCCTCAGTGTCGACATTCCTTTCTTCATTTTCCATGACATTTTCGCACACCTATGATCGAAGGAGTGGATTTCGGGAAGAGTTACACTGCGTAAACTTAGCGAAAATCGGCTCGGCTGAGATAAAATTGAGATAACTGGGGAGAGATTTTTAACATGGAACTGATTGCAAGGAGTGCAGAGAAACGATTGATGATGTGAAGAAGTCATGGTGAATAACTGAAATCAATGGGAAGTACATCGACCTATGACTTAATGATATAGTGATCAGGAAATATTCACTCATATCATAGTGAGATCAAATTTCTGGTTGTGAATGGTTCTTTCTCTAGTCCTTTCGGTGGCTTGTGCAATCATGGAAATTTCAAACCCTTCATTTGAAATGTGTGATAGGACGTGCTTGGTCTTTACCTGCTTCAATGATTTCAGTGGCTAAAATGGCCCTGGATTCCTTTATTTAAGCTTCCGAAAGCTAAAGGCTTTCGGTGGCTAATGAACAATCGATATGTTCTCCTAAGCCACTGAAACCTGAGATTTGAATTAGATCAAACACAAACTAAACAAAATTTTATTTAAACTTTATTACATGGGTAAAGCTTCGAAAAATGAACCTTTAAAAATTTAAAAAGTACCTTTTTAAAAGACTCCCTATCACCTAAAATGAAAAATCTCAATTGATTTATTTGAGGAGATACCAACTTAATCAATGATGAGAATGGCGGGTGTGTCAGAGTTTTCTTCCTAACAGAATTCTAGAAGTACTACAAACTTAGAGACCCAGAGGAGTGGCTAAACACATACTTCATGGTGAAGTTCTACGAATTTCACAACACCAGCCGATGGATGGCCTCATGGTGGAAGGAGGAATTTTTTTTTACAAACTGGAGCAATGGCTAGTATGGGATAGTTAACCTGAGGGAGCCATACATCTACTTGATGGCTCTCATCTTTTGGTTGTATGGAGAGAAGTATTTATCCAAGTTTTCAGAATCATGGATTCCCTTGGCATACACAATGGCGATCTTTAGAAGCAACTTCAACTGGGGAGAAATAATTTCCAAGCAATTGAGCATTTGTGTAGAACAGGCTCATATGCTGAAAGAAGGGGAAGCACCTACTTTCCACATGGCCTCGTACCTGCTCAATGTGATCTTTGCAAGGAATGTCTTCGCCGACATGAATTTAAGCTGGCATGTTGCAGAGATCCCTGTTCATGTTTATTTCAACATACTATGGGAGAACAGGTACAAAACATCCCATGCACTCATTTGCGATGAATTCATCACCCATGTTCATTTTATTGTATTTAAAAAGGAATGGTCAAGACTATCCGCAACAACCAAGAAAATGGTAGCGAAGGTAGGCCTTTGGTATTTATATGAATGCTCAACCTATATCAAGGTGTTCGGGGCCATGAGAGCACCACATCTACTCCCTTATCACATCCCATACCAACTCATTGTGGGATAAATATGCTATTAGACTATCCTATAGGGATATAACGCCACACTAGTCAAGGACAAGAAGAGGGCTTTCATACCCTATGACTTCCATGTGGGGTTTTATTTGGTAAAGAGCACTTCTCAAGCCAAACAATAAGGGTTGAGCCAACTTGAATTCAGGTTCCCGACAGACCGATTCCACAATAACATCCCTAAAGGCCTAGTCCCCCAACATGCTTCACATGTATCCTCTTGTTGGCCATACGTGCACGACAAATTCGAGGATGAAAATTTCACAGAATGCACTCAGGACTGGGAGGAGGTAGTACAGGGGATGGTCAAATCGAAAATGACTAGGTTCAAGGCTATGAGCATGGATGAACATGTGGAGACAATAGAACAGTTGACTCAAGAGGTCCTCAAAGTTGGGGAAGAAATTAGAGCAGAAGAGACTACAAAGGCACAAAGAAGAGGATTTCTCTTGCTAGAAGGGGCACAGAGAATCATTGATCAGCTATAGAATGACCTTGATCTCATAGAAATGTCAAGGATTCCCGCTAATGACCCAATAAAAAGAAGAGGAGATCTTAGTTTTATAACCCTAATTTGCACTAGACATGCATACCTAGAAACATGCCATCTTACTTACTATTTTTTCCAAGCCAATATTGAATAGCTCTTCTTAAAAACCAATTTTTTGAAGATGTACATGCCGCACCCCACTACTGCCTAAATATCTATGCTAGATTCATTAGTAATTCCTACGTACATACGCTAGATGCACCATTACAGCCCATGTATACCCACAAAAGTTGCAAACAATAAAAAGTTGCAAGGGAATACAGGTTTTTGGGTAGTTTCCTAACCAATTAACTGCCCATATCCCGTCACCCAACCGAATAACTATCTTTTTGGTAGATAAAAGAAGGTTTTGGGGTCCCATTCTAGGAATAAGCATGAAAGCAATGAAACTCTGCCCATTTCATAATCCCCCCTTGCCCCAAGAATTTGCAGCCACATTGTGAGTTTTGAGCCTGAATTCCCTAGTTCTTGCCTTTTCCCTTACTCATAAGCCTATGCCCATTCTCTGGAGAGAAGTGTGAGAGAAGAAGGATACATGGAAGCAGTTGGAGCTTGGTGAAGAGGATCCCAGAATCGGGTTCGAGGAGCAGTCATCGATCTCATTTTGTAAGTGACATTGTGAGATTAATATAAAGAAGTACATTTTTCATCCTGCCACATGATGTGTTCAATCTTGATATTTGATTTACATTTTATTATGACATCTAACCCACTAATTCATATATATATAATACATGTTCGTAGTTTCTTGTTTGTCTTTTGGTGAATGCAGATCAACCTTGGGAGGATATTTGCAGTCGAGGAAAAACCGAACACATAGGGATCGACACCAGAAGTAGAGTTTAAGGTAAGACTACCGGATCCATATACTTTGTACTTTATACATGAATGCGGGGTATTGTCGGGATAGTTGTTAAAAGCAGGAGAATTTACATGGTTATCTCTACCTGCACTTTAGAACCCTATTGTAGTTCGTTGGGGGGTTTTCCCACTATAGTATAATTGGTGACCATACTGGTGAACCTCTAGAGTTTTTAGGGGATTTTTGTTTTTGGGTGTCTTTAATTGGTTTATTCACTGTTTCTAGAGTTTTTGTAAGTTTCTGTGTCTTTAATGGATTCTGGTCTTCCATCCCAGTACTCCCTTCATGGTTGCTTGGCTGTTAATTTTTCTTTTTAGAGAAGTCACAGAGGTGTACGTGGCATGTAGTGGGTCTGAACGCGTACATATGCGCCCTATCTTTGGAAAACCCACATACATACACAGGATGCTGAAGTATCAATTGCGTGCCTGTCTCAGGAAAATCTTTTATAAAGAAGAGGCAGTCATCCTCTTCCCTGAATGAAGCCATATTTCTCAGGGGATTTCTTGATTTAGCCTTGGTATCTGTTTCTTGCAGTCTTTTTCCTAGGTCTGACAACAATTATCTTTTTCTTTATCAAGATTTCTTGTTTTCTTGATTAGGGTTTGAGACAAGTTTTGTGATTTTTTTCTGATTAACTTGTTTAGTATTGTCAGTAAATCTCTGCGAGTCACAGTAGACTAGAAGTTGGTTTTTGGTCTCGTCTTATCTTCACTTTTACCTTTTTATGTGCTTTGGAAGAAAAGAAAATAATTCATTTTCAAGTTTTTTATTTTGGAGCATAAAAAAAAAGGTATTTTGTTTCTTGTTTGGTTAAGTATTTAGGTTAGTTGTTTTTTTTAGGAAGAAGAGTGCTTTATTAAGTTCTTTACTGAATACTTAGGACTTTAAGTAGCTCATAGTCAAGAGAAATTCAGTTTTGAGTTTTTCTTTTAAAATATCTTAGAGAGAAAAGTTAGTTAGAAAAGTTGGTTAAAGAGTGTTCAATTTGCAAATCTTTGTTTATTGAAAAATAAGTAATTTTGTTTCCATCATTTGTTCTTCTCTTTCGTCTCTTTACAAACACCATCAATTTCATTTTCGTTCCTTTGAATTAATAAAAAACACTTAAAATCAATGCTTAATTAAAATTTATTAGACTTTATGTTTGTAGGGTGCATTAACTAGATTAGGCTAGAGCCTTGATTTAGGTTGGAGAGGAAACTCTTCAAGGCTATACAAAAAATATAGGAGTCTGTGCTAGGGAGTGAAAAGGTCCTGTAACGTGGAAACTATCTGGGACCCCCCTATAACACATGGGATAAACACGAGGTCGCATGCAGAAAGGTAGCGGAGATAACCCCTCCAAAGCTGGACCAATCGTAGCAAAGGAATGCATATAGAGGACTTATCTTTGGATTGCGTTGATCGCATTCACCACGGATCTTCGTGGGTCTCAAATTTGTTCAAGGTCCTCAGTCATATTACAGAGCACTTTCTTTAGATACCCTCGATAGGTTTCGGGCTTGATACCTTGCTCATTGAGGTCCACCCGACTGTCAACTGTACCTGCCTGGTAGTTGTTCACGAGATGGAAACTTAGTTTCCTTTGATTTTAGGGACTTACACAGCTGATTGCAGGGGTATACTGTAGTATGTAGGGAAGCCATCGGGCCACGCTTTACAGAGTATACTAGGAGGGTGCTTCCGTGTTTGAGTTGCACTTGCACTAGTAAGTTTCTCTAGTGGTTGTTGTTGTAATTGTTGTTCCAACTAGTAATAGTGTCTTGCTTGTTGCATCTCATAGGAACTTTTTCTAGTGCATGTTTTGGTCTTCAACAGTGGTGATTTTAAGAACCCCCCCTAAATTTATATGTATAATAATTGGGTGAATCCCCATGATACATAGAAAAAATTGAAGGCTATTTTATCAATAATATAATATGTATATATAATTTTTTGGCTAATCTTTTAGTCGATTATATAATCTTGTAAAATATTGGTGAATCTTTCACTAAATTATAAAATCTTGTAAAAACTTGGCGAATCTTTCACTGAATTATAAAACTTGTAAAATCTTGGTGAATCTTTCACTTAATTATTAAACCTTTAAAGTCTTGGTGATTGTTTGTAAAGAAGTGTTCTTCCTTGTCTTGTATGCTATCCTAGTTAATATATCATAGAATTCATATTCCATATGATGGATGATATAATACAAAGTGTTCTCGAATAACCCAAAAATTTGCAGCTTGTGTGTAAAGATCCACGGGATCCACTTTTGCATATACTTCTATTGGTATGAGAGTCTAGAGATATGCCAAAGTGTAATAAACTACTTATGAAATATAAAAATTCAATTTCCAGCATGTATATAAATCAAAAGATAGTCATGCAACAACCAAATGTAAGCATCATTTCTATTTTATACTTAAACTATCAGTAAATTCCATATAACATGTTTTTTTTTTCAATTTCAGTGCATTAACGTAATTCCTTTCTTCCTTTCTCCCTTCCCTCTTTCTTCCTGGCTTGGGAACTATCAATAGTATTACTAATTTATACTCCTGAAAACTAGTTTTAGTATATTTAAGTGCATAAAATTCAAGATATTACAAATGTCATAAACCAATGAATAAGGAATAGATTGTTTCGAAAGGGTGTCAAATTTGGCCTTCATTATGTGTGCTAAATGGTTTCTAAGACACTTTGGATAAAAAACATTGAATTGAAAGCATTGAAATTTTCCAACTTCCAAATGTAGCATGCAATAAAGAAAGGAAATGTTTCTTTCGGCAAAGTGCAACCTCAGTTCTTTCATCCTCAATTTGATTAATCAAATACCACTTAATACACCATACACAAGGGTAATAGTTCTAATCCAACATATCATTTTCATCCAATACACAAGAATAACAAGCCTAAGCCACCAAATCTTCAATAGGGAACCTTTCCTTAAAATGTATTGAATTCTCAATGACATTGGTCAAGCATCTTTTTTGTAAGCATGTATAGACATTATTTAGTATCTAGTGCCTCATGTAGATACAAAGATAGGAAGGTACATTATCAAAGTTGCATGGTTTCATTAGTAGTTGCTTGCTATCTTAGATCACCTGTGATTTTTTTCTCAAAATCATCCTGAGTTTAGGGACATGTCACTTCCAACATTCTCATGAACTGTGAAGAAAGTCCCATCTCATCCCATTTATGTTTTATTAGCAGTGTTGCCAAGTAAAATGGTGATCTAGGTGGTAGTTAAGGCCTTTTTATAATAGCCACTGAATTTAGAAGTTTCAGGTCAAATATGAAAATAACATGGTTTGATCCTTTCCTAGCTATTTTTTTTAGGGTCCAAATCACTTTCCACATTATATAGCTCAACCATAGCTTCCCAATAAGCAGTGGGAGTAGTGGCTTCCTATTGAGAGGGAACAGAGACTTCTAGTATAGAGGAAACAACTATGGCAGTTGATGAGATGGAGACAGATTCTGGTGGTGATACCAGAAGTACCTCTCTCGCTAAGAGGGAGTGTCTAAATTTGGTAGCTTGGAGGTACTTTTGCATTGGCAGTGCTCAGCATGCGGAAGTGACCAAACAAATTTTCTCCTAGTGACTTTATAATACATTTTTATAAAGTAACTTTATAAAATGATTTTATAAAGCTGGGTCTTTTAATTTTTTAATGTAAAAGTGACTTTATGATGTTATGGGTCACTTTAATGACTTAAGTGACATCAACGAATGATTAAGTCATGAACATTGATCTCATGAGGGAAATATCTAATCTTGACCATCAATCTCATTGGAAGACCAAGGTTTAGGGAAGTTACATTCAAAATTTTAATAAAAGGAAACTCATTAGGAGAAGGAGGGCGCACTTTTGAGGAGAGTGAGAGGGAAGGTGAAGGGGCATGAATCCCAAGGAAGAGTGTTGTCTTGGATAAAGAGCCACAACAAAGAGGGTTTGGCATGCATCCCAATGACAGGGATTGGAACGCAACCCAAGAGCATTTGCAACCATTAATACAGTCCGTACAACAGCAACAGAAGAGGCCGTACAACTGTGTAAGCTAGCCTTATAGCAAAGGAAGGGCACATAAATCGATGTTGTAAGTTTACAACATGTTGGCATGAGTTTCTATGCATTTTTGTTGAGTTTTAATCTTTTGTTCTGTACAATCTTCTTTTGGCATGATTTTCTATGCAACATAGTGATTGTTTGTGAAGAATTGTTGGTTGTCCTGGGCCATAAAGGCCGTACAATCATGGAAGTTTTCCCTAGATATAGTATGGGACTGTTTGTATAGAGATGAACAGTGCTAAATGAAGTGGAAGTTTGTGTTTTAAGATGATACTATTTGATGTTGTAATAGTTCAGAATTTCCTTGAGCTGAATAAAACATTCTTTCTCCTCAAATCTGTCCTAATTTTCTATGTATTTTTTCAAGTGCTTATGCACAGAATTTTGTGCCAAATGAGAGTTAATGTCTGATGTTCATAAATTATTTCCGCTACAATTTTATTTCCGAGTTTGGTTAATAGTGCTTCATCCCATAAAGAACAATGGTATGGCTGTTTGATATTTATAGGAGGCTGAAATCTAATTTAGTCTAAGTTTGATACAGAAATAAGATGTATTTTACCAATATAACTACTATCTATTTCTTTATTTCTGTAGCTAATCCTTCAACACTGAAATCTGTGAATCACATTGAACAGATCTCGAACCCCAAATATATGCTTCTATGTAAGTTATGTCAAGGTTGCTCACTTTTCAAGAACAATTCCGGAGACAAAGTTATTTTAGTCTCAATTTTATTTCTTCTGTTGTAGATGCCTTTTGAATATGCCAAAAAACTATTGGAATTCATTTTTAGGTTTGAATCCCCCCCACGTGCCAAGAAAATATCAAAAAAGTATGTCTTGATTCTATCAAATGGCAATGAATGCACCCTAATTACTAGTATCTTACTCTCACACATGCGCCCTTTATACAATCATTTGTATGCATGATCAAATCTAGAATGACTCATCCATAGGTGTATGCTCTGACTTATAAGAGGAATCAAGCTGAAGGAGATCCAAAGGACCCCTGAAATATGTTCATAACAACAATGCCCAATACTAGAAAAAGACCATAGGAATCAGCATAACAGAGCCACACCATGCTTCATATCTGAGGTCTTTTCATCACTACTAGCATCTGCAACATACTGTCAATTCATCCTATAATACAGACTAGAGTAATAACTATGAATACAATGCATACATTCCAATATGGAAAATCCTAGCATCATGCACAGACATACACAATTTTCTATATCTATGTGGTTACCATATTCAGAATAGCTTCTTTCCAGGGTGACTTTGATGGCAAACTTGTTTCCTCAGTCTTGATCTATATAATCTTCAGCAATGGAAGACTAGACAATGTATTTATATGAATCTTCCCTTTCATTAACCACCAAAATGACAAAAAATATATGGGTTGGCCCTAGTGTGTGCTACCATATGACAACCCATCCAGATTTATATCTATACATTTATGTCAACCCCATTAACCTTTCTGTTGTGTTGCCTGGAAAAGATGAAATGCCAATACTACAAAAAGGTCTGAAATAACTTCTGTGGATATTTCTTTCTACTAGAAAGATTTTTTGCCAATTGCAACAAATCAAAGTTCCCTTGTTTACTGCTGGAGAGACCTTTACAATAAGCTAGAATTACACTCGTTGCACGCTAATGTATATTTCTGAGTTTTACAATTGATAATCTGGTGTAGGTTACATCATTCAAGGTGGAATTTAACTGCTACAAGTGTCAAAAACTTCCTTAATTCTGTAGATAACCACCAATCAGATCTGGGATTTTCTCAAATTCAAAAAAAATATGTCACCTTGTTCGCGTTTTCAATGCTGAAAGCCTTACTCCTGTAGAAATACCCTCATATAGTTTCATTCTTGAAAACATTGGCAATTGGTAGCACTAAATATTCCTTAGGAGATGATATATCATAGCTTGCCCAAAGGATTGTGACTAATGATTTTGAAACTTAAAACTTGAGGAACCATTTCATTGTCAACATCTATAATGTTGTCTTCTCAATCTAAAATGTGAAGGTACATAATGATGTTTGATTGCCAACAACAGTATATGCCCATGCATTCAAAGAATTTTTTGTTGTTGGAGAAGCCATTATAAGTTGTGTAAATTTGTTCTTAGGATTTATTTCTTCCTCTGTGTAGGATCCTGAATTCTCTATACCAATAAATACACAAACAACAACATTATATCAAGTCAATTGATGGAGGAGAAAAGAGACCATCCACTTGCAACAACATGCTTACAATTTATGAAATATGGCCTGACAGAAAAAGTGACATGCTAGAATGTGGCTTATGTGCAGAATACTTCATGATAATCTCACCAACTCTGTCTAGACCAAGCATTCCAACATAAGTCGTATGAAGTATAAATTATCACCATCAAGAACCCAATAATATGTTGATCCATCAAATATGTACAACCATGAAGAGAGAACCAAGCCATGACAATCATCCTACAAATATCTGAATCATGTGATAAAAATCAGATGTGCAATCTTCATACAATGTGGGGGATAATAAGGACCATTGTCCAATGATGATTAATAAATATATGTCGTTAGGATGTTTTTGTTGTTATCATGAGAAATGCCCATTTTATATAAGAAATAAATAAGGCAGCATGACAAGCTGCAACTCTCTAACAATGTCACTAATACAAATCAAACTAACTGATAAATAAGATCCAAATAAAAATTATAAACAATTGGATATTTGGATAGGTTTCTCTGAATTCTGAGGAAGATTGAATCACATCTTTAGGACAAAGAAAAATATCAAAATGCTCTCATAAAAGATATGTAATTTCCACCATAGAAACTTGATACTAAAGCATTCTATCACCTGGAAGGGCACATATTGTCTTTTGGTAAACCACCTGTTGTTCTAACTCATTAAATTCTTATCTTTTTACTACATTAATCCTATTGCATTTCCACCCTTCCACACCATATAAATTACAAACAGGCCCCAATACCATAAATAATATAACAGATCTGACATGTCCCACTGTATATTAATCTCCATGGACAACTAAAATCAGTCAATGGGGCTCAAAAGAGCAAGTGTCAATTTGAAGTTCCAATGAAATGTTCAACATAATATTGAAATAAAAAATAAAGAAATAATATTAATGTCCACAGATGACCAAATTAAGTCAATGGGGCTTAAACCTACAATGAGTGACATCAATGTAGGAGTTCCTAAATCCTCTCCTTAAAAGGAGAAAGAAAGATGAACAATAAACAAACACCTTAAATTGCACACCATAGAAGATGAGCAATGAACAAACTAAAGACAAAAGGACAATTATATTCTAAACCAATAGCAACTCCCAAAAATAAAACAAACCTATAATCGAGAAGAATTACCTATTTGATTTAGAAACAAAAAGAAAAAATGTGGACAAAGAACAATTCCATGATTGATTAAGACAATGAGGACATCTGGATCTACCCTAAAAGGTCAACCAGATTTGGAAAAGGGAGAAATAAGGTATATTATTATGACAAGTATGGGAGTAAGGAATTATAAATTATAAATATTTACCTACATCTTAGCATCCTCCTGAGTTGGAAATATGTTTTTCCCTAGGATTTGTTCTACTACTTCAACCTAGCACAAAAACCGTATCCTTCAATCAAGGCCTAACTTCCATATCTTATAGAAAAATAAACCTCCTGCACTATGCATTCCAAAAACTTTCAAAATTACAAAACATACACTGACAATTGGCATTGCCAGTGCTACGAATCACGATACATAAAAATGATAGTTACAAAATGTTTTAGAGTAGGGACACTACTCCTGCATGTGATTCCCCAATGTTTGTAGCCC
This sequence comes from Picea engelmannii, assembly GCA_009831015.1. Classification (NCBI taxonomy): domain Eukaryota; kingdom Viridiplantae; phylum Streptophyta; class Pinopsida; order Pinales; family Pinaceae; genus Picea; species Picea engelmannii. Next base: position 31,214 of record ML810035.1, read on the forward strand.
CATTTGCAGGTGGGTTTTTAAAAACAAGGCTAAGCCCCTCCTTTGTGCACTGAAGACAAAGAATCACATATTAGATTTTTAAATGCTACACTTGTTAGAATATTTTCAAAGGAATCACAATAACTTGGAAGTGTTTGTACTGAAAAAGAATTAATGCATCAGTGATAATCATGGAAGCTTCTTTCAATAAGAAACAAAAATAACGTATTAACACTGAACAATTATTACTCTTATAACAAAATTTTGCAGAGGATCCTCATACCAGTTCCTTCAGTGCAACAACCGGATTATATGACCCTTTCCTGTTGTCATCTAACCTATGCTGGAAACTTGTTGTCTTCTCCGATGTACTAGCAACTTGTATGTCACTTGTACAAGGTCTTCCAACAAGCCCTATAGAGATATTGGTTTCTCTCAAAGATAGATCTTCTCTTCCACACAAGCCCTCTATATTCCTGCTAACACAAGCAGAATCAATGCATTTTGACTGTAGTGATGTACATGCAATAGGTATGTTACCTTCATTAGATAAACAAACAAGTCCTATAGATATTCTCTTAATTTTTTTTCACCTCACCTATTATAGCTATTCCCACCTCTAGTTGTTATGAAACCAGGTTGTGGTGTATGGTTCCCTACAAGAAAAAATATATTGTTTGTGGGGGTTAAATTCACATGCACTACATAGATACCAATGGAAGGATACAAAGAAAAGAAAGAAAGAAGCATCTAATCTTCTGAAACAAGATGCATACAACAAAGGAGAAACATAATTAACTGATTCAATAAGAAAAAGAAGAAAAGCAGATAGATTTTACATAGTAAATGAAATTCTCCAATTATTGCAATTAACCATTCTAGAAATCGTTTGGTGTGAAAAATTTAAATAAGAATTGCAATGATGTGTCACTTAAGGTTCAATCGAAAGCAATGTGTTTATTAATAAGTTAATTTTATTATAAAATGGATAAAGATATCCCAAGTAAATTGTATGTTATGTTATAAATGGGATTACTTAATTCTCTTATAAAATGGATAAAATGAATCTCAAGTAAAATATAATGTGATGTTATAGATTATGATCTGATAAAAATATCCATAGAATACTTTCACAACTCAAAATCCTATAATAGAATGCTTGAGATTGCTCCTTTCAAAATTTATTATAACCCCCCACCTTGCCCCAACATCAAAGGCATGAATGTGCATGAATAAAGATTGAATGGATGTAACCAAATATTCAGAGAGGTGAATCGTAAGATAAATCAATATGAGTACAGTTTTCTCCGCAAATGCATTCATCCCCTTGATTAAAAAGCATAAAAACCTAAACTGCCTCCCTTACTAAAGGAGGTAAATATCTAGCTAGCACTTCCTCCTATAAAAATGAAATGGTTGCAAATAATAGGAATACCTGGAAGGGGAGAGTAATCATGAAACATGAACTCACACCTGAGCTTGTTATTGACATGGAATACCTATAGGGAGACATAATATAAAGTTGAAGAAATCTTTGTCAAATTAAACCAGCTATATTGTCAATTTGAGAAAATTATTCATTAACAATGGAAATGCAATACCAAAGTAGTAATGTGAATGAGACAAATTTTTTAATTGCTCATCCATAAAATACATAAATGCTATAACCTGTATCCTAACATGTGATTCTAATAAGAAACAAGTTTCAGAGTTCTTCTACGTATCTCTTTAGGTAGCCCCCCCTTTCTAGAGTCGCAATTATGCCTATCCATGACATGAGGATACTCTGGGCCACCATAAAAGGAATTGTTCTTAGAATGTACTGTATCGATAATTTGAGGTTCTAGTCTAAAATATAGCCCTTGTTATGATTTTATAAGTTGGGGGCATATTTTCTTTTCTGCTCCTACCCATCCAAAGGGATGTTGATTAAGTTGGGGTTTCCCTTGTGGCATAAACCTCAAGGATGATGGAATATCTGTAGAGTTGGGGTTGTGAACCCCATTGTCTTGGACGTACTGTAAAATCATAAGTCTCCTCCTTGTATCTGAATCCAACTAACATTCAGGGATTTCTCCTTCTTCTCTACTTGGTGAACCATCAACACTTGCTTCTGAAGCACCAACAATTATAGAATGAGAAGACTCTATAGGTGGAACTCCATGAGAATGTTCAGGAACCTTGTCATGTGAATGGGTCTGGCTATTAGACCGAGGAATGGAAATTGGTTGTTCTTGTTGAAGAGGGAGCATATTTGATTTTGGATCTTGATGTCCATCGCTACACAGGCAGCACTAGATTTTGGAACTACATTCTCATCCTGAAGAAACAATCAAAATTGTAAAAAATAGTTCGATTTGCATAGTGGGATCTAATGTACTTAAAACAGTAAACCAAGAAAACAATGGACAATCTGTTATAACTGACAATTTTCTCTGACTGCTTCAAGCTAATGACCAGATACAAAATCTCATATAAGGATTAGAACGAATGAATTTTCTCTATTAGTTAGTCATTACTCGTAATATAGCCAAACCAGCGTTGAGAAATAAAAAGGACTGAAATTTACTTGTTTCAACCCCCTTTCCAATTCAGCATAAATCATGCCATCTGGCACAGGCAAGTCAGTATTTCCATTTGCTATATATGCTTCATCCTATACACCCCCTCCACCCCCCCCAAAAGAAGACAAAGAACAAGAACATGTGTTAATTACACTTGAAGTTGTAGTAGTCATGGTACACAATGAATATAATCCAAAAGAAGAATATGAAAAACAACATGATAAAGAGAGGCTAGAGAGGTCTAACCTCTCTCACCAAGTATTTGTTGACATCAGGTGTAGATGGAAGATCTGTCACATCAGTTTCATATAAGATTTTGGCCATTACTTGAGAAAGGCCCTCATCAAAATCTCTATAATAACATAAGCATCCAACAATATTAATACATGTAGTTCCTGACAACAGAAAGGACATTTATATTAATTAAATAGAACTTTAAATGAATTTCTTTTTTTCTAGTGAATGGAAATTTTTAAATGCATAATCAATGCTAGACCTTTTTGCATCCAAACTTAATCCAAAAGCATATTACTCACTTAAAAAAACCACCTATGACATTACAAGCTACATTTCTTGCAATACACAATATTGGTACAGGTTGACCTTTCTGCAGAGGACAAAACTAAGAAATTAGTGGAGGTATAATGTTGGACTCTTCCAAGATATGATTATATCTCAAAATAATAACGGATCAAAATAGTAGAAATAAACAATACCTCTTCCAATGGATCATAGTATGGTGCAAAAGTTGGAACAACATGAACGCGAGATTGATCTATGTACTCCCAAACCTTCAATCGGTCATCAATTACCATTGCTATATTGGGGTGGAAAATCCCACTATGAAATACATTAAGTAAATACTTTCTGAATCCTATTTGAGAGGAAAAGATTTAAAAAATAAGAAAAGATCCAACAGTTAGGGTGATACATTTAATAGAAATTTGAAGATTTAACAATCAATATGCTTATTGACACCACAAAATCAATAAAAGCATGACCTATTAACTAAAAACATCAATTCCAAAATATTGTTCCTAAATTTGAAAAAATACTCTAAACAGAGTGTATATGAACCACTCAAATATGAATCTATATTAAATGATATAGTGCTTGCTTTTGGTTAGCAATATTACCTGGCTTGACAGAGACAATACGATCAAGGAGTTCACTATGACTGATTAAGCTTGCCTTGGGATCAAGAAGCCTCCACATCTCCAAAGCATAATCTCTTTCTGACATAGTGCAAATATAAACCTCAAAGCATTTGCGTCCTTTAGCAATTAGGTAATTTTTGAAATCTTCCCAAGTAGGGCACATCCTAACAAGGACACTGGTATCTCGAATCTAAAATTGAAAGTGAAAGGTTAATGCTGATATTAAATTAACCATGGCAATTAGTATTATAATTTTAACACATAAAATATACCTTCCCAGTGATAGAAAGCTAGGTTCTAAATGAACAACTAAGTTCAAATAAGAGAATATAAGTGAGAATTGCTAAACCAAAGAGTTTATATATTTCCCGTGTGAATGACAAGAGTTTCAGAAGGAATTGTGAAAAAAAACAAACACAGACAATTTTAAAACACATTGGTAAAGTAGATATACCCTAAATACAAGCAACATCAAAAAATGTATATGCTAGTAGCAGACCATAGAGAGGAAAATAGGATCCTAAATCCAAAACATACAAAATCAAATGTTTATCTTTCTTAAAGATGATAGGGATGGGAGAAAAGATATGAAAAATTCAATGAAAAGACTTCCAAGCCTTTATCTAATCCACTTGGAAATTTGGTATAATTACAGTAACTTGCATTCTAAAATATCATATATGGGGAAAAAAACAATAATATTAGAAATATTCTTTCCTAACTACAATCATTATGACTTGAATTCCACTAATATTGAAGCACAAAAAGGATTTCAATTCAATCCCAAACTTCAATCTAAATCTTCAATACGAAACATTTTTCGCAACCTCTCATAGAGTTGTTCATAACTATTGAACATTGTCAAATCAAGGGTTCGACCTGATTTTCCAGTCTCACTAAGGACATTATGGGGGAGAACTATATTCTCTTATGTCTCTTCATACCCAACAATTTAGACTCTCTTTCTCCATACAATGTGATAGTGTATTTGTCCCTTCTCTTCACTATTTCCACTCGCCCTTAAATGTAGGTAAGGTAAGATAACAGTGAGGCCTCTCCACTCGTGATTTGAGGGAACCCATGGAAAAATACCTATGAATCATTTCCAGTACCATAAAACTAGGGAAAATATGTAAGGCAAGATAACTGTGGGGCCTTTCCACTTGTGATTTGAGGTCACCCATGGAAAAATACTTATGAATCATTGTCAGTACCATACAACTAGGGAAAAATACCTCTGAATCGTTTCCATTACCAGAAAATGGGGGCAAAAAACCTCTGAATCATTTCCATTACCAGAAAATGGGGCGAAAAACCTCTGAATCATTTTCATTACCAGAAAATTGAGGCGAATGGGAGGATTTGGTTCGAATTTTAAGGGGCGAAAATGGATTTCCATTCTCTTCCCTCACAAATATATGTGGGCTAAGGGTTATATATATATATTTTTGAAAATAAATTTGGGGCTATATATAGGTAAACCCAAAAAACCTCTTTATGTAAACAATTCGCCCAACAAAAATTCCAAACCTCTTAATTTCACCCATTTGTGAAATTTCACCCCTAAAATCACCCATGGACTCTTCAACGTTAGAAAGCGTTAGTGTGTCATTGATCTTCTTACATAGTGGAAGATTGAGAGCTCCATCAGTCGCAAAGGCTTTTGGGCCTGCCACCGGTTAACGTGGAGCCACCACCGCGAAGGTGAAGACTTGACCGGGAAGGGTCATTTGAGGTGACCGGGCCATAGGAAGTTGTACCCGAGCCATCTCCGAGACGGGAACATTCATTTCCAGAGGGACCAACTATTTCTGACCTTGGAGTGGAAGCTCTCGGTCTGTATAACTCCTTGATCATTGACTTGTCAATGCCACTTCTGATACATATTTCCCCTCCAAGGGTAATGCATCACGAGCATCAAATAATCATCCAAGTAGCGATGGAAGAAAATGATACTACTTCATCAGGGAATCCTCATACTCCCTCTACAGCTACCACAACTGGGGGTGTTACTCCTCCTAACTCACCTTCGCAGGTCTAGGCCACTATGGTCTTGATCACCTCTACCTCAGGTAGTGGTATGATTCTGTCCATGGCACCGATCACTGCACCATTTACGCAGAGTGCGATGGGTCCTCCGTTTTCATACGGGATGCCCAAATTTGACACGAACTCAGTCCTTTCCTACTCCACCCTACAGACTTTAGGTCTAGGGGCATGGAGCTCAAATTCTCCTCTGCAAGGGTCCATGGGGAGCACCTCAGCCCCTTATAATGCTTTCCCTTATGGCGGGGATCATATACCTTTGTCGTCTCCCTCACTTGGTGGCGCACCTCAGCAACTTGTCTGGCCGACCATGAACTACAACCTGTCCGGAGCAGGTAGGCAAGGGAATTCTTCTAGTACCACACCATTGGGTTATTTGTTGTTCTCTTTGTTTGGCGCAACTTCCATCTCGGTCATATTCCATCTTGGTCAGTGGAAACCCTGGTTTTGGATCACAAAATCCTGCGTAGGGTACTATTCCTGCATAGGGGGAACACATTATGAAGGACCTTGGAATCTGTGGCAGGGATCAGTTCCCTCGTCGAGGATGCTGACCAGGGGAAACCCCTTCCATGGTCAATGGAACCCTAGGAAAGGCTTAGGAATTAGGCTCGTCATATCGACAGGGGGAAACCCTTTCCAAAACCTTTGGAACACTACGTCAGGAGAAATACCTTCTCATCCCTCAACGTCCTACTACGGGATTCAACCGATGATGTCTCAACAAGTGAATCATATGAATGCTGACCTAGGCCATCATTTTACCAAAACCTAGGCCAACAACCTAACGTTTCCTAGCAACCTGGTGCCAACCAAATCCCAAGCTCCTATCCTCCTATACATACTCAACAACCTAAACTACCATTTTTGGCAACTTTTCATTTTCTAGACTTGTCAAGATTATTGAATGCCCCAATATGTCACGATCCATGTTGGAATGTTATTCTGACCAAGTTTCCCTCAAACATTCCAAAGTTTGAAGGCAAGCCTAACGAAGATCCAGGTGATCATGTGACCACATTTCACCTATGGTTCTCATCCAACGCTTTGAGAGATGACTCTGTCCTGTTTCATCTGTTTCAACGCACTCTTATCGGGAGTGCCACAAAATGGTACATCGAGCTCGACCACTCAATATAATCTTCTTTTGGTGAATTTGAAATGGTTTTCTTAAACCATTTTCAATTACCTGTGAGATACAATGTTGGCATAGAACTGCTAGCCAAATTTGAGCAGACAAAGGCTGACCATATCTCTGATCACATCTAAGAATGGTGAAACTGGAAGAGTTTGATTCAAACACTAGTTCCACTAGAATTCCTACTAGAATGGTTCCTTAAGTATTTGGTACCCCAGCTATCCAAGGGCGTAGCAACGTCGGGGGTATTTTCAGAGGAAGAAGCGAAAATGAGATCTAAATAGCTAGAGATGATTTACTCTTAGTTTGGTTTTTTTTATGAAGTTTTTCCATATGCGCCACGGTCTATTCTTGATAATACTAGACACAAGTTTGGACCACATGATGATGGCATTGTTGGTTCAACACAAGAAATGCCCAATGATCCATTTTCAAACCAATTGAAACAATTTTCGATACAACAGACAGTGGCCAACCCAACTCCTAGTTCGACTGCTCCCCCTTCTTAGACGTCGGATGTACATAACGTGAAATCGACGAACCCAAAGGCCAACAAGCATGCCGAAGGGAAGAAAAAACAATGAAAGAAGGGTAAGGGGGGATAAGAAACCTACCAATAATGATGGCGAGGGTAACACAGAGAGAAAGAAGTCAAAGTGTCCATGCAACCTTTGTGTGGAATACCACCCGACTCACCTGTGCCCTCGACTTGTAGAGGCCCAAAAGTTATTGACGCAGTAGCAACCTACAGTGTTAACAAACCCATTTCCTCATGGGAAAGATTTAACTCAATCCTTTGTGAATGCAGATAGGGGTAGTCAGGGACCCCCTTCGTCGTCTAGCAATCCCTCGACCTCGAATGTCTATATGTTGAAAGGTGAATCTCACATAGATACTAGGGAACATCATCACAAAATGCCAAGTACTTCTGAAAAGGGTAAAGAAGGAGAAAACCCGTCTGTTCCTCTCCATATTGAGAGAACAATGGGTTAAACAATGACACGCATCCTGAAAGGGGCGTTCAATAAAGATTCACATAATCTAAATGCGAGGGTCGCCTAGAATTACTCTGTGGTGGAGGATTTGTCACAAACCCCTTGAGCGATGTCTACTTTGGAGGTCCTCCAGAGCTTCCCTTCATAGAGAAAGGCTCTGCTAGCTACCTTAGGATCCACTGAGACATGTAATCCAGAAACTATCATGCTTGATACAACCGACTTGAAGCCTCATCTCCCATACCACGTCGCATTTCATATAGTAGTGGCTCACCCCACAAAATTGTCTACCCAGAATATTTTCCGTATGGTGGTTGATGAGGGTTCCTCAAAATGTGTGATGTCATTGGAATCTTGGAAGGCTATAGGCCAACCCATTATGTCTCCTTCACCTACTCTTCTTACAGATTTCGACGGTCATTCTTTCAGACCACATGGAATCATTCCTTCTTTCCCCATGTAGTTAGGAGGGAAGACCATGTGCATCAAATTTGAATTGGTCGATGCGCCTCTCAACTACAACCTCCTGTTAGGAAGGAGTTGGAAATATGCCATGCATGCAGTGGTTGCCACAATTTTTTGGGTCTTGTTTTTTCCACATGAGGGTCGAATCATGACCATTGATCAATTGTCTTTCTCAAGACCCGACCCTTCATCGGGGGCATTCGCAGTCCCGATGATTGATAACCCAAATCTCGACATCGTTAACGTGGGTGTTGGTTTGTGCCCACTTCTCATGGGTAATTTCAATTACCTACCTCCTTTCAACGATGTCAAAATGACATCGACTGTCCCTGACCAACTTAAGGATCAAATATTTTTAGTGTCGTCGTTCTGCATGACTTACTTTAATGATCCATGGATTATTCCTTCCCCATCAGACACAATGGAAGGGATAGGGCACCATGGCATGTCCATGCCCTTGTCCATGGTAGAACTTGCATACTCTATAGTCCAACAAGCTTCTGTTGACCCCGATCTGACTCTCGCATAGGAGTTAGATCTAGTTCTCGAGCCTGCCTGGGCTCAAGGTTCCCTTGCCACTACCGATTCCTTAGACTTGGTCTTGCCTTCTGACGAGGTGATTTTAGAGGCATTGACTGGTCCAGACAGACCCTTGGATGATCTCCATCATATATCATGTTTCCTCCTAGAGTTAGGAAGAATAGAGGTAGGAGAATTTGTGTTGACTATGACTCGAGATAGGTCTTGTCCTATCCATCCTCTGGCTACACACATAGTTTATGTCAAGGGTAATATGGAAACCATCACTAAAATGATACCTATTGATATCTCCAAAACCACTGGCATCGTGGAGAATGTCTTCGTCGGAGCAGACTGTTCCCCTGAGGAGATTCAGATCTATACAGGTTTATTTAAAGAATTCCACGACATTTTTTCCCAGTCTTATGAGGAAATGCCAGGCATTGATACAAGGATCGTCGAACATGATATTACGACCTACCCTGACGCCATGTTGGTTTAGAAGAAGCTTCGTATAGTTAATCCTAGGAAAGAAACAATTATTAAGGCTGAAGTAGAGAAACTACTCAGAGATGGTTTCATCTACCCTGTCCAATTGACTCAATTGGTGTCGAATCCCGTTCTAGTCAACAAAAAGTAGGGTACGATTCGCATATGTACGGACTTTCATGATTTGAACAAGGCCTGTCCAAAGGATAATTTCCCAACCCCATTTATTGACCAGATTGTCGATGAATGTGAAGGATGCAAGGTATTTTATTTCATGGATGGTTTCTTGGGATACGATTAGATACAAATCAAACCCAAGGACCAACATAAAACAAATTTTATTTGTTCATGGGGTACATTTTCTTGTCGTAAGATGCCTTTTGGCCTGAAGAATGTTGGAGCCACTTTTCAATGGGCCATGTCTTTTTCTTTCCATGATATCAAACACCTAGTTGAGGATTATCTCGATGATTTAGCATCATGATCTCATAAGAGAGCTGATCATGCCACACACCTCTGACTTATCTTTGAGCAATGTTGCTACTATCAGATTCGCTTGAATCCAAACAAATGCAATTTTTGTGTGACGTCGTGTCGTCTGCTAGGTTTCATAGTTTCGACAACAAGGATCATGGTTGATCCTATAAAGGTTGAGGTGATAGTTTAGTTGCCTCCCCCATGCATAGTCCCCTATCTTCAGAGTTTACAGGGAAAAGATAAATTTTTATGGCGTTTCATCGCAAACTATGCCGAGATCACAAGAGCGTTCATGCATTTACTAAATAAGGGTGTTCCTTTCCATTGGGACAAAGCCGCTCACCACTCTTTTGAAGCATTGAAATGCACCCTCACATCTGCCCCCTTGCTTCAGCCACCCAATTATAATAATGATTTCTTATTGTACTTGGCCGCTATAGAGTTGAGCATCGGCATGGTCCTGGTTCAAGAGGATGATTTTCTTGAATAAAACATGATTTACTACCTGAGCTGAGGCCTGGTTGGACCAAAACTCAACTACTCCCATGTTGAGAAACTTGCATTGGCAACAGTTCATGTTGTCCAACGGTGTCGTCACTATATCCTGTTTCGCAAGATCACTGTCATTTCCATTGTGAATCCATTCCAATATGGGTTTACACAACACGTAATCATTGGTTTTTGCAGAACTCATCTTGGAACTTTTGGTCGAGTCAGGTGATGTTACGCCTGAAGAATCACCGATTAAAGGAGATAGTTTTCTAATTTCATCTTCAGACCCCTGGTATGGACATATACTAGTCTATCTCTAGACTTTGAAGTGCCCCGCCTCTGCTTCTCGTGATGAGCGTCGACGTATACACCATCAGGAAAAAAACTATCTTATTCTTGAAGACACTTTGTATCGTCGAGGTATAGATTGCATCCTTTGTCGATGTCTCACCCATGAAGAAGTGAAACTTGTGCTTAACAATTTCCATACTGGAGCATGTGGTGGTCATTTTTCTGGGTTGGAAATAGCCCAAAATATTATACGAGCCGGTTGCTATTGGCCGACATTAATCAAAGATTACGTTGAATCGGTCAAGAAGTGCCACCCCTATCAGATATTCTCACGGAAGATGAGGGCACATCCTGCTCCCATGTTTCCTGTCATCACAGTTGAATCCTTCACCAAGTGGGGGATTGATTATACTGCATTCCACCCCCCCTCAGCCAGGGGGCACCATTATATCATTGTAGTAGTAGACTACTTCACCAAGTGGGTCGAAGCTATGTCGACATTCAAGGATGATGGAGAGACAACAACTCTCTTCTTGTTTCATCAGATAATAGCAAGGTTCGGCGTCCCGAAGGAGATTTTCACTGACCATGGAAGTCACTTTCATAATAAAATGATGTCTAATTTAATGTCAAAGCTAGGGTTGAGACAAGAACACTCATCACCTTATTACCCACAAGTGAATGGTCAGGTGGAAGCGGTGAATAAGTCACTCAAGACCATTCTACAATGAACGATCAATTCGGCCAAGTCAAATTGGCATTTGATGTTATACTTGACATTGTGGGCCTACTAAACATCTGTAAAGACTGCCAATGGTTTCTCACCTTTTCAACTTGTTAACAGGTTGGAAGCAGTATTTCCTATAGAATTCCATATCCCATATCTTAAGTTGGAAGTACAGTTATTTCTAGACACTCCAGTGCTTGAGGAACACTTATTATATCTCAAGCAGCTCTATGAGAAATGACGTGATGCAGCCTTGGATAATGAGGCTCACAAGCAAAGAGTCAAGTGTCAGTATGATCGGTCCGTTCATCCTCAGATTTTCTTCGAAGGAGACCTTGTCTTGGTCTATGACCAAGATAAGGATCCCTTGGGGGAAGGCATGTTTAAACCCATGTGGTTTGGACCGTTTATCGTGAAGGAAGTATTAAAGAAGGGTGCTTATCATCTGGTTGATTTTTAAGGGAACGCTTTAGCGGAGCCTCAAAATGGGCTCTACCTCAAGAAGTATTACTCGTAGGTGGGTCACCTTGGGTGACTTCTTGTACATATGTATAGTTCTTATACATTTTTAGTTTTTGTCATTTTGGTCTTATGGACGTTTCGTTTTGATGTCAATCTTTTCACTGTGGAAAATGTCAAGTGAATCAGACGTGTTCATTGAATTCTCAGATGGTTCTAGCTGACACACTCGGAGGCTTGCTTCTGCAGCTTGGGTAATCTTCACACCTCAAGGCCAATTGTTATCTTCTGGAGGTATCTGTTTAGGTGACGCCAAAAACAATGCCGCCGAATACAATGAAGTAATAGAGTTTCTTTGTGATGCCTTATCGCATGTTATCTCTTACCTCCGGGTCTACTTAGACACACAATTGGTTGTGTCCCAGTTAAATGGGGTTTACCACATTTACGATCCTACTATACATCGATGATTCCTTAGGGTACACCTCTTAGAATGTTGTTTTGATTATATTACATATATCCATATTCCTAGGAGATTGAATCAAATGATAGACACTCTAGCTAATCAAGTATTAGATTGGCATATTCCACACACATAAGAGAAATCACACACATACACATGTAAATACATTTGTAAATAAATGTAATCCATAAGACATAAATATATGTAAATACACACACACACACACACACACACACACACACATATATATATATTTTAAAAGTATCAGAGTACATAGGTGGGCGCAAGCACCTCAAAAATATGTCCAGTATACATCACAGGACTTATGCCCTCAAAAATATATAAAAAGTTCCCTCGGCACGTAAATGGTCCACCCTAAGCTAAAAACAAGGCTTATTGGCCCTGCCATAGTGGACTACAACGTTTTCCAAATGTCGAAATAGATGGACCTAGGTTCATGGCACCCCAACAACATGAGGCTACATAGATGGTGGGAGATCCTCAATCTCGGCCATAGGCAAATTACGGGTGAGTGTAGTCATGTTCCGCTCCATTCATCTCAAAACTCTCTCAGCCTCTCCGGCTAGAGGTACCCCCGCTACTGTTGTTGGTCTAGCGTGCACTGCTGCTACTACCTCTGGTCATGGGCGGAGCCTGCTCTACACAAAATCAACTGGATGCACTGGTCCCGCATATATACATAACAGATACATAGTTTTCAGGTTCTCTGGTACACATAAAAAATGATATATATAAAAAATAAATAAAAAATTAAAAAAAATTTAAAAATCAAAACATACCTAATTCTCCTCGCTTCGCTCCGGGAGGTACAAGCATGTCAAGATCTTTGGAGAATTTGATCCTAGCATAGGGTAGTACTCTATATCCAGAATCTATCCAGACTACTAGTCGAAAAAAGTATCATCGAAGGCTTTGATGGTCCTCCCTCCCCCCTTTCGTGGCAACAATGTTGCCCATCTATACACTGCTGGGAAGACCCTGTATTGTCTCTCAAGGACTAAGGTTGGGTACACTCTCGAAGGAGAAAGAGAAAAGAACAGTCTTGAACCCAAAGTTCTTTTTGTTCGGTCCATGACACTCTGTGAGATGTCTCTTCATGAACTCTAGCATGGTTGTACTCCAATCGGACACTCGTGCATTTAAGCATTGTACTACACAATGCATATGGGCCCAGGAGGCCTAATGTAAAGCCACAGATCCAATGATCTTCCCAATAAGTGAAACTATCACTTTCAATGATAGGTTGGTGATTTTATGGATCGATACCTGGGAACCCACTTTATCTGTTCCATCCTCACAATGTTACCTGATCAATTAGGAAATGTCATGTGGCCTAGGAGGAAAATAATGAAGGTTGACTAGTTCACCTCTCCTTGAGAGGCCAGTCATAAATTAAATTTCCTTAGTCATTCGAGTCAACGACTGCCCCTCGATCATAAAATCCTCTACATCTCGGTGCCAGTAATCCACCAAGGCATTCAACAGCCTGGGTTGTGCCCGCATGAGTGGACATCGAAAGAATTTCCACAACCCGCATTGTTTTAATGTGGCGACAGTAGCAAGGTCTTCATCGACCATTGTATCAATGTCCTCATTCTCTCTCTCTCTCCAATGGACATACATTCTGCAAAATGACAAGTTCAAAGGAGAGTCAAATGATGCATTTTTATTTTTTTCATATGTTTGAGGATATACATGGGTTGTATTGGGGACAATCGTGTATGCACGCAGGTAAGCTATTCTCTGCCCACGTGCATAGATGAGTTGTGCTTGGACAACCTGTGTACACGCAGGGATGACCTTTTTAAAGGTGTGCGCCCCTCCAAAAAACAAAAAGAAATGCAAAAAGAAAGATTGGAAATGTAGCAGGGACTATTTTGTACTTACTTGGTCCAAGCAAAATTTTGTTTCATCCACTGAGGCTCCTAGAATTAACTTCTTTCACAAAGGGGTGTTTTTGGTTTTTTGGTCAATTCTCAATTTGCAATGGTGATAATGAGATGCTAGCTTCTATTTATAGACTTTTTTGTCCCTTTTTGTCATTTTTTGACCCCCGTTGTCATTTTTTCTGGCTTGAAAATCATGTAACATGGTTCTTGAGTTTCTCATTGGATGTTACGATACACTTTACTTTTGGTTCAATGAACATTTTGGGAGTTGGGGCACTTTTCAGGTCCTTTGGTGAAAAGTATTTTTTCCAACTTTGTGCATTTAAGTTAGGATTCCACCTCCACTTGTTGCACCTCGTTGTCCTTTTCTCTTTACCATAGGATTGAACCCACCAAATCAAGACATGGAATCGTCATTGCTGCTCTAGAAGTGTCATAATTTAGTGGTAGAGCCTACCCTCACATGGATGCCCTAGGTAGATCCTGGTTGCATTTTGGTGTCCATGTCGTCGCTAATGACTATAGGATAGAGAGTCCTTTTAGTCTTGTCTTGATTACAAGTTTGATCCTTCACATGTCTAATATATTATCACTCTTGGCCTCACCCTTAGGACTCCCAGAAAAAAAATGGGTCTTCTTTTAAGCCCTTTTCAGACCCTCTAAACATGAAAATATTGTCAAGTGATCTTGTTGTCCTTCACGCTCACCAAACTAAAATTTGAAGGCACATCTGTGTGACAATATTTTACCCCTTTTTCAGTCCAGATGGTCAATTGTACGAACAAAGGTATACTCTAGGAATTTCAGTTCGCTATAAGAGTATTCTAAGGTATAAGTTTAACCCTTTTTCTGGCTTGAGGGACTAAATTTATGAAAAAGGAACCCCCACAGAGTCCATAGTTAAGCTCTTTTCAGACTCCCTAAAAGTGAAAAGATCACTGAGTGAGCTTGTTTCTTCACACTCATTAAACCGGTCCAGAAGAAAATCCATTACAGAGTCCATAGTTAAGCTCTTTTCAGACTCCTTAAAATTGAAAATATCGTCGAGTGACCTTGTTCTTTCACACTCATTAATTGGTTTAGAAAAAAATCTAATTGCATGAGTTTACCCCTTTTCCGGCCTATAGATTAAGGAGGAAAATGGTACACCTCGAGAGATTCATCTCACCGAGGGAGTTCTCCTCAGTAAATTTCACCTTTTTTGGGCTGAGACTAAATCTAGAAAAAGGCAGCGAGTCCATAGTTAGGCTCTTTTTAGACTCCTTAAAATTGAAAAGATTGTTAAGTGATCTTGTCTTTATCACACTTGTTAAAATGGTTTTGAACATATGTCTTTTCGGTGCTAATTTATCCCTTTTTTGAGCTGACTAGACTATCTTCAAAAAAGGTACCCCAGTGGAGTCTTCTTTTATGCTTTTTCAGACTCTCTAAAAATGAAAAACCACCGATATTACCTTCTTTGGGCTTGTTTAAAATTACATTGAAGGACATTACCATTGTGTCTTGTTAATCACATTTTCATTCATGCATCTTTGTCCTAATGCTGGCTCCATGTGGTTCTCAAATGAACCTTTGAAGCATGTCTTATACACAAGCCTTGTAGCACTTTGTATCTGCATCTTGACACCTTGACCAATGGAGGAATTTTCATGAGTGTCCTTTTCCTGCACATGTTTCCTTGCTCTAAGCATCAGTGTGTTCCTTGTGCTTGGAACTAGTATGTTTGTGACACTCATTCCTCCTTTGTAACGTAGCATTCTTTTATTCTTTTTCAAGCTTTCAAAATATTAAAAAAGAAAAAAAAATAAAATATACCCCAAAAAGAGGATGGGAACAATATCTTCTTTTTATGGTAGCACAAGAGTCACCCTTGGAAAAAACACATCCTTCTATTTGTTCGTCAAGCTCTGGGATTTAATATGACCTTAGGAAGTTTTTCTCGTAGCATAGAATTGTGTCCTCCTCCATTTGTTTATTCTTCCAAACATATGGAGAGTTTGCGTTGCCTCCTGCATCATGAACTTATGTCAATGTCATGATGTCTGAGTCTCATCATTCATCATGCTTTTCTCCAAGGGAAGTTTTACCCAACTTGAGTCAGCCCCTCTTTCGTTTGTCTCTTGTCCTCATGCCCAACCATCCCGAAAGTCCAATCAAAGTCTCTGTTCGAAATCAATGAATTTTTATGCCTGATCATCGAGATCCTCTTGTTTGTTCCCCGACAAGCCATAGAAGACCTCTGGGTAGTGAAGTTGTACACTCACATTACATTCCTACCCAATTTTTGAATATCTTGAAGCTTCTTCTATAGCT
The DNA here is from genome assembly GCA_009831015.1 of Picea engelmannii. NCBI lineage: Eukaryota > Viridiplantae > Streptophyta > Pinopsida > Pinales > Pinaceae > Picea > Picea engelmannii. The sequence goes on from ML810035.1 coordinate 47,698, forward strand.
TTGAAGGCCTCATCTCCAGCCATCAATCATCATTAGCTTCTTGAAGATGGATACTATTCATGTATATCTTTCGATTTTGAGATGTAGATCCATTGTGTACTGCTTGTGGCTACACTTTATATAGTTATATGACATGGATATGTAGTGTATTTAATTGGAAGCAATGATTTATTTCATCCCGAGCATGGGTATGCCCGCCTCGGTGAGACAATTGTTATTTTGCACATGGCACCTCCCGAACTCTAGTCCCGAGCTCACTCGCTTCATACGTTGGTAAATATTTGTAATTTATTTTGACCATCAGATGCTCTTCTAACCTCACACATTAGGGGGCATTTTTTATAAACCTAATTTTCACCAGACATGCATACCTAGCAGTACGCATCTTACTTACTATTTTTGCCAAGCCAATACTGAACAACTCTTCTTAAAAACCAATTTTTTGAAGATGTAAGAACCCTGCCCCACTATTGCCCACGTATATATGCTAGATGCATCACTACTTCCTGCGTACGTATGCTAGTTGCACCATTATAGCCTGCATATACCCACAAAAGTGGCAAAAAAATGAAAATTTGCAAGGGAATATGGGCTTTTGGGTAGTTTCCTAACCAATTGACCGCCCATAGCCCATCACCCAACCGAATAACTATATTTTTTTCATATAAAAGAAGGTGTTGGGGTCCTATTCCAGGAAGAAGCATGAAAGTAGTGAAACTCTTCCAATTTCATAATCCCCTCTTGCCCCAAGAATTTGTAGCCACATTGTGAGTTTTGAGCCATAATTCCCTAGTTCTTGCCTTTTTCCTTACTCATAAGCCTATGTTGGATTACTAAGAGGGGGGGTGAATCAATAATAGTGTAATTGTAATTCTTTTTCTCTAAATAATACAAGTTTTATATGAATGTAGAATTATTATATAATAATGAGCAATAAGAAATGAAGAATCACACACATACACAGTACACCAGTGTTTTACGTGGAAATCCAAATCGGGACAAAACCACAGAATGATTTATCTTATATGTCTTGAAGAATTACATTCATTAGAAGAACCAAATTCCTTTGTTTTCCAGTTGCAACTAGAAGGAGGCTCCAACCTCTTAGTTGCTCAGGCTAAAACCTAAGGGAAGCTCCAATTCCCCAATTCTCTGGCTATAACCAGAAGGAGGCTACAACCCCCTATGTTCTCCGGCTACAACTAGAAGGTGGATACAACCACCTGTCCTTGCCCCATCCAACCACCCTAAAGTAAAAGAAGAATGATGGAACCACTGTCACACTATCATTGTGAGATATATCATTGTAAACTAGTACCAATAAACCTGAACCATGCATCAACCATGCATCAACCTGTACATGAACCTATAATCAACCTATATCATAAACAAGTGCATCAACCGTGCACCAATCTGTACCAAACAATCTGTAATCAACATGTACCATAAAAAAGTGCAACTAACCATGTACCAAGTATGTACCAATCATGTGTCAAGTACTCATCAACTATGAATCGTCAATATGTACCAACATCATCAACTGTACACCTCATGTATGTGCCAACTCATCAACTACTTGTCTCAACGATGTACCCAACTTGTACCTCAACCAAAATCCCTCATCAATTTCATCATCCAAATATGATTTGTAACTCTGTAATATACCTGGTGTATATGATCATATACTTTAAAACCTTCCTTAACTTTAACAACAAGAGACTAGCATTTTCATCAAACGTTTCTTTAGTCTCACAAGACTAGTTTTGGATTAGTCAACAACCCTAAATTGAAATAATCATAACTTTGTACCTATAATGAATAAAGGTATGAAACTGATACAAAATGTTATTTAGTGTGTTTTATGAAATTCCTCCAGTTTTCACTACTTGTAACCTCTCAGAAAAGGAGTTATGGAAAAAATGACACACCTTGTTGAATTCTGGCTTAGTCTAGAGAGTGACCTTGTAGAGTGTGCCCCGCACGGAATATTTTTTGAATTGATATGAAACTGTTACAAAGTATACTAAAAACTGTAATATAACCAACACATTTGGTATTACATAATTTTGATATGTTATGAATAAGTTATGACGTTTTTACCCGAAACACTTGCTTTGACTAGTTTCGGGACTAGCCACAAACCCTATTTTCCACGTAGTGTAATTCCAAACATACAACGACCCATAAGATGAATTTTTTACGATATATACTTGGATATGTTTCCTCAATTTCGTAGAAATTTCACAGTCTGAATCATTCTAGAAAAAACTTTATTGCAAAAATGGTGAGATGACCTGAAAACAACATACCTTAGAAAGCATCATCAAAAGAATTTATCTTTCTTTGAATTCCAACCTTATTTTCTTCACTTTCCTCATAAATTCGGCTTAGATATCCTTTGGTTACCTCAGACACCTATAGGTATTCAATATGATCAAGTTTTATTTAAATGAGATAGCCTTTCCTCTTATTTATACTCTCCAAGTAGCTTCCTTAAAAACATCTTCTAGGTCGCTTTGCCCACTTTCCTTATTTTAGGGTTAACCCACTTCTAATTTCTCCACTAAATTTATTATTTAAATAATTGATTTTGTATTTACTTTGAATTATAGTGCACTCATCACTTCACTTTATTATTTACCTTTAAAAACTCTTAAACCACTTTGACTACTTTGACGTTTTGGGGCTTCTAGATGACATATGAGGGTCCTCCAACTTCGTAAGGCCATAACTCTCAAACCGTGAGGATTTATGTGGCGTTACAAATACCACCAGAAATGGAATGACATGTACTATCCATATAGAATAGTATTACCTGAAAATATATCAAAACTCATACCGTTATCCATCAAACAAACTTGGGTCCATTACCCAAACCTTGGTTCTCCAACTTCTCATGTCCATAACTCTATAACCGTGAAGAGTTATGTGACGTTACACATACCACTAGAATTGGCATGACAAGAACTATCCATATAGGATAGTTTCACTAAAACATTCACTAGTGTTCATCTCATTATTACAGAAATAAGCATGGGTTCTCTAACCATATTTCTAGGATAACTCAATCCGCAAAGTGTCTTCTCGTGAGGGGTTTCACCATAAGCAGACCACTTTGGAGTTCATCCATTTCTACTTATTATCATCCATGAAAAGACAATAACGAGTCATCTTTACATCAAACAATCTTGGGTCCATTACCCAACCTTTGTGTTATAGGGATTTCTTTAAGGGTTGACATCAATTACAATCAACCTTAATCAACAATCTCCCCCTTTGGCATTGATGGACACACTCTGATGCAATACTAAAATCATATCACTCAAGCTCCCCCTAGAACCATGCCTCTATCTTTTGTATCTGATAAATTTTCTCCCCCTAGAACCATGCCTCTGTCCTCTTCCTTTGTCCTCTTCATCTGATAAATCTCTCTTCTTGGAACCATGCCTCTGTCCTCTGCATTTGATAAATATCTCTGCCTAGAACCATGCCTCTATCCTCTGCATATGATAAATCTCTCCCCCTTTGTCATCAATGGAAAATGTATCTTTCCATCCGGGGTTTCTCCCCCTGACTAAACTGTCATCTTATGGTGCGTCATCCTATAAATCTAAGACATATAAGATAAGAATTCATTTTGGAGTAGAAATAACTCCATGTCTCTGGCGAAGATATTCAAAGGATTCTCGTGGAAGTGGTTTTGTGAATATGTCTTCCACTTGTTCTTTTGTGCCCACATACTCAACTCTAATGTTATTTTCTGCAACCTGCTCCCATATAAAGTGATACTTTATTGGAATGTGCTTCGTCTTGGAGTGCGTCACCGGGTTCTTCAAGATAATGATGGTGCTTGTATTATCACAATAGATTGGAATGGGCTCATCATACTCAACTTGTATATCTGTCAGAGTTTTTTTCATCCAAAGAACCTGTGTACAACATGATGTTGCTGCAATATACTCTGCCTCGGCTGTAGATAAAGATATTGATGTTTCTTTCTTTCTTAGCCATGATACTAAACACTCACCCAAGTAGAACGATGCTCTACTGGTGCTTCATCGATCATCAATACAACCTGCCCAATCTGCATTTGTGTAGGAAATAAGTGATAGATCCTTTCCTTTTGGATACCATAATCCAAACTCTTCTGTTCCTTTGAGATATCTGAAAATCCTCTTCACTACTAACACATGTGACTCCTTTGATGTTGCTTGAAATTGTGCCACCTATCCAACTACCTGCATTACATCTGGTCTGGATGCTATCACATATAGTAGGCTTCCAATCATTGACCTATATTGCCTCTAATCTGTAGACTTCAAATCATCATCTTTTCTCAACTTGCAACTGGTTTGCATCAGAGTGATAACTAGTTTGAAATCTTCCATTCCAAACCTCTTTAGCATTTATTTGATATACTTGGTTTGAGAAATAAAGGTTCCTTGGTTGCTTTGACTTATCAGAAGTCCCAAAAAGAAGGATAGTTCTCCAAGTAACGACATTTCAAATTAATTATGCATATCTTTTGCAAATTTTTGGCTTAACCTGTCATCATCACTACCAAAAATAATATCATCAACATAAACTTCAATTAATAAAATATTACCTTCACTTACTTTGATGTAGAGGTTTCTATCTTCACTTCCTTTTCTGAACCCTGTCTGTTGCAGATACTTATCCAATCTAGACTACCATGCTCTAGGATCCTGTTTTAGACCATACAAGGTATTCTTTAATTTACACACATAATCTACATTCTCTGACAACTGAAATCCTTCTAGTTGTTCAATGTAGACTTCTTCTTCAAGTTCCCCATTCAGAAAAGTTGATTTTACGTCCATCTGATATACTTTAACATTTTTGGAGCATGCATAGGCTAAAAGAAACCAGATTGCTTCCATTCTAGCAACTGGGGCAAATGTCTCTTCAAAGTCAATTCCTTCAATCTGTGCATATCCTTTACATACCAATCTAGCTTTGTTCCTTGTAACCTATCCATCTTCATTTAATTTATTCCTGAAAACCCATTTTGTGTTGATCACATTCTTATTATTTGGTCTTGGAACCAGTTCCCAAGTGTCATTTTTCTCTATTTGATCCAATTCTTCATTCATGGCCTTATTCCAAAATTGTAAGAGCCTAATTAATTTAGGCAACCATTAATTTATAACACAACAGTAAAATTTAAAAGTTACTTCATTAGCACATTCGCAATCCAATTCATCATAATAATAAAATTTAATAACAAATTTTTATACAAAACAATGCATACCTGAACCTGATGCTATCAACCTATGTTTGCCCGCCGCTTGCTTCCTTCCCACTTCTGGAAAACACTACCCAAAGCCGTCCTCCCTGCCAACTAGGTAGCTCCCTAGCCCCAGGATATCAACGGATATCCTGGCCCTCCGTGCCCAAAACCACCAGCAACCCCGGTGCACTAATACTCCCAATGTTTCACCTCCCTCTCTGCAATACAGAGCTCCCAAAATCCATGGCCAACTCCCGTCGAATGATCTCCCTTCCAAATCCTTCCCTTCCTTATCCCTCCTTCACCGACTCTTCTCCCTCATTAATTTCCTTATCTCCCCCTTATTAATTTCTTATCCCATTCTTTAATGCCTTATCCCCCCCTTCATTAATATCTTATCCATTTCTTTAATGCCTTATCCCTTCCCGCATACATAAAGCATTTTAATTAAACAATTTAAAATTATTAATCCCCCCTTTAATTATTACCAATATCATTGAGTGTGATATGTAATAATTAATTAATTAATTAATCAATCAAAAGTTAAAAAAATTAATTAATAAATAAATAATCAATTAATATTATTAATACTAATCATTGTTTAATTAAAACCATATTAGGACAATTAATTATTTAATAAATTTTACTTAATAATCCCTAAGCATGTATTCATCTAGGTTTGTTACAAAAATTCATCCTTGTTGGCTTATTCAAAACAGTTTGGTTCAATTGTAGATAAGAGTGTTAGGTGTGTTTGTTCTGGTGAATGGATTTTTCTTCTAGTCTCAACTCCCACATCTTTGTTTCCAATAATCTGATCTGAAGGATGATTCTTCTGTACTCATTTACTAGGTGTCTTTGGAGATATTTGTTGAACTTGCTCTTCTATTTCTGTCGGATTCTCTTCATCTTCCTCTTCTACTTCATGTTCTTCTTCTTCTTCTTCTTCGAAAATTTGTTCCATTGATTTGTTTTCTTCTTCCTTTGATTCTAGTCTGTATGTTTAATCAATTGTTACGTTGATGCTTCCCACAATTTTTTTCAATCTTAGATTATAACACTTGTATTCTTTCCTTGTACTTGAGAAACCAACAAGTACTCTTTTGTCCACACGAGATTCAAACTTTCCCATTCTTCCATCTCTCTTTTGATGTAGCATTTGTTTCCAAAAACTCTGAAGTGCTTCACATTTGCTGGTCTTCCTTTCCATAGCTTGTAGGGAGTTTTATCAGTGTTGTTTATGATCATTACTATGTTTTGAATGTGAACTATTGCATGCACTTCCTGTGTCCAAAATATATATGTTAATTTGGAATCCATTAGCATTGTTCGAGCCATTTCCTGTATTGTCCTGTTCTTTGTTTCAACAACTCCATTCTGTTGAGGTGTCCTAGAAACAAAGAATTTCCTTTTTATTCCATGACTGCTATAGCAGTCCATAAATTCCTTTGAAGTGAACTCTCCTCCATTATCAGATCTCAAGCATTTGATTCTTGAATCCATTTCATTTTCAACCATTTCCTTGTAGATCTTGAAGTTTTCAAAAGCTTCTGACTTGTTCTTGAGAAAGAAAAATGCAGTCATTCTTGTATAATCATCAACTAATAACATATAGTATCTTTCTCCTTTTAATCCCTTTGTTGTAGTTGGTCCAACTAGACCAGCATGCACAATTTCCAGTGCTCTTCTTGTTGAATATTCCTTTGATTTAAACCTGGTCTTTGTTTTCTTTCCTTGTTGACAATGCTTGCATAAAGTGTTGGTTGGTTTCGTGATCTGGGGCATTTCTCTGATTGCTTCTCTTTTGTTGACTTTGACAAGGTTATCAAAATGCATGTGACCCATTCTTCTATGCCATAGCCAACTTTCATCTTCCTTTCCTAGACAACACTTTTCATTTCCAATTTCACTTAACACATATATTTTGTTTGAAGTTCTTGAAGATGTACCGACCAATTTCCCTGAACCTTCTCTTCTTATCTCACACTTTTGTGAATCAAAAGTAACTTTATGACCTTGGTCACACATTTGACTCACACTTAGAAGATTATGTTTCATATCTTCTACTAGTAGAACATTTTGTGCCTTTTTATTTTTCTTCCCAATTCGGACTGTGCCTTCTCCAATGATTTTGGCTGAATTATCATTTCCGAAGGAGACTGATCCGTTTCTTTCCTTTCGCAATGTGAGAAATTTGTCTCTATCACATGTCATGTGTTTTGAACACCCACTATCAGCATACCAACCATTTTTCTTCTACTTCGATTGTAGAGAAATTATGAATTCCTCATTGCTATATTGATATTGCTTTCTTATCCATCTCGTTTTCTGAGGTTCTTGTGTGTGACTATTGTTATTCTGTTGAGGTTCTTTAGGGGGGACTGTCATTCTGCAATTTTTGGCCACGTGTCCAAAATTTTTACATTTGTAACATTCCCCTTTAGTGCTCAAAGATTCAAAATTGTTGTAAGTTCTTCTTTTGTCAATCGAAAGTAACTTTATGACCTTGGTCACACATTTGACTCACACTTAGAAGATTATGTTTCATATATTCTACTAGTAGAACATTTTGTGCCTTTTTATTCTTGTTCCCAATTTAGACTGTGCCTTCTCCAATGATTTTGGTTGAATTATCATTTCTGAAGGAGACTGATCTGTTTATTTCCTTTCGTAATGTGAGAAATTTGTCTCTATCACATGTCATGTGTTTTGAACACCCACTATCAACATACCAACTGTTTTTCTTCTACTTAGCTTATAGAGAAGCTGTGCATTCTTCATTGCTATATTGATCTTGCTTTCTTATCCATGTCGTTTTCTGAGGTTCTTGTCTGTGACTATTGTTATTCTATTGAGGTTCTTTAGGGGGGACTGTCATTCTGCAATTTTTGGCCACGTGTCCAAAATTTTTACATTTGTAACATTCCACTTCAGTGCTCAAAGATTCAAAGTTGTTGTAACTTATTCTTTTGTGAATCGAAAGTAACTGTATGACCTTGGTCACACATTTGACTCACACTTAGAAGATTATGTTTCATATATTCTACCAGTAGAACATTTTGTGCCTTTTTATTCTTGTTCCCAATTTAGACCGTGCCTTCTCCAATGATTTTAGTTGAATTATCATTTTTGAAGGAGACTGATCCATTCCTTTCCTTTCACAATGTGAGAAATTTGTCTCTATCACTTGTCATGTGTTTTGAACACCCACTGTCAACATACCAACTGTGTTTCTTCTACTTAGCTTGTAGAGAAACTGTGTATTCTTCATTGCTATATTGATCTTGCTTTCTTATCCATGTCATTTTCTGAGGTTCTTGTCTGTAACTATTGTTATTCTATTGAGTTTCTTTGGGGGGGACAGTCATTCTGCAATTTTTGGCCACGTGTCCAAAATTTTAACATTTGTAACATTCCACTTCAGTGCTCAAAGATTCAAACTTGTTGTAACTTCTTCTTTGTGTTTCACTAGGTCTTATTGAGTAACCCCTTTGTGTACGACTCTCAAATTTGTTATTATTCCTATTGTTAGCTCTGCAATTCACAACATTATGTCCAAAATTATTACATGCATAACATAAACCAAAAAATATAGTTTGATACCTGGGAGTTGAAGATCTTCTGAAAGAAGGTTCTCTTATGAATCCTTCTTCTTCTTGAATCCTATATGTCTGTTGTCGATTATGAAATCTTAATATTCTCGGTGGAGGAGTGTCCCTGTAATCTTCCTTGTACATCTTCCTATCCCCTTTGATTGTTTCTGCATAAATTTTTGGATTTGTTTCTTGCTCTTTTGTTTTGGAGCTTGATCCCTTTTCTGTTTGATTGTATCCAAGTCCAGACTTGTCAATATGAGATTTTTTATTGCTGATAATGTCATCTAGAACTTTTGAGATATTCTTCATATTTTTCTTTTAATATCTTTTCTTAGTGGGAAAATATTTGCTTCCAAGTTTCCAATGATCTTGTCCTTTTCTTCTAGTTGTTATTTGAGTGCTTCTTCAATTATTTTATCTTCTTCTATTTGAACCTTCAATATTGTGATAATTTGTTCTAGTTCTCAAGTGTCCTTTTTGTTCTCTGGTTCTTCTTGTAGTTTCTTGTTTTTCTTCTTTTCTCTTCTGATAACTTCTATGGCACACATTAATTCTTCTCAATAGTCAACTTCTGCCTCTTCAATTTTGTCTTTGACTTCTTCATATCCTTCTTCGACTTCTTCATATTCTTCTTGGGAGTCTTCTTTGTTAGAATCTTTTACTTCCATGAATATAACTCTTCCTGTCTCACTGTCACTGATTTCATCTTCATGTGATGATGAGATGTCTTCTTTGATGCATAAGATTTTCTTGAAATCTTTATTTGTAGTTCTTTTTCCTTTATATGTGTGTTTTCCTTTTGAGTAACCTTCATCATTTATCTTTTTCTTATGAGGAAATTTGTTAGCAAAATGACCAATACCATCACAATTAAAAAAATTAAAGGAATCTTGCCTCTATACCTACCATTGCTCTATACCTACCATTGGTTCCCTTGTTTAGTCTTTTGACTAATTTGGCCACTTCTTCATCATCCTCCGAGATGTCCCTGCTGCTACTATATTATTCTTGTTCTTTTTTCTTTTGCTTTGATATTTTGGATTCTTTGAAGGCTAGTTCTTTTACATCTACCTTGTTCATTTCTCATTTCATATGTTGTGAAGAGTTTGTTATCACCCTAACAATTTTTATCGGTATCTAAAACCTTCTGAAGTTTAGCGAGACGCTTTACCACAGTAGAGGTGCGATAGTTCAGGGTGCTCAGCTTTATTCTGTGGTGTATGAACGAATGTAGTGAAAGTGGGAAGGGAGTAGTTCGACAGGCTGTCGATATTGAAGAATCTCATATCTATGGTCAAATCCTACATCGGACAAACAAATAGCACAGAACTTGACATCGTGAACATAGACCGAGGAAAACTACTCTGGTTTCGATGGGGAACGTGTGGCACTCTTACACATGCATCAGGGGAGACAACAGATTGCCTGAAACAACTTTTCCTATGGCCCCGATGTCACATGGTTCAAAACGTCATGTCGATAGCTCACGGGGAGGATGGTGGTTGGTCAGATCACCTCACATCACCAGTCCAGGTACTTTCTCGGATGACGTACCAAAAGGACACTGTCGCATAACTAACTCGAGGCTCATCATTCGAAGTTAATTGATGAAGCGTGGCACACCAAGGTATTGTGACAGTAATTCGTGAGCAAAGTACATAAACCATCAAATCTCATATATGAATCATTTTATCCTATTCTGGGAAATTGTCATCTTATGTGTAAGAAAAACAAGCTTGGCCTGTGCTCCTGAATTCTGTAAACTCTAAGGGTGGCCAAATCAATGTCTCTGTGAAGTCCAAAAGGCATGGATAATACCTGTCAAATGGTGTCTAGAGCGACTAGGTTCTCAGCTAAGGTACCAGGTAGGTCAATAAGTAAGAATCAAAGATGGGTCTTGTAGATGCTGGCGACTATATTGCATACCAAACCTGAAACTGAGACAGATTCAGGAGTAAAATTAAACCCCGTTATGAGGGATCTTGTCATAAATGAACACATAGACAACACCTGCCACCCAACCGCAAAGAAGAAGAGGAGCAAAAGGAGGAAATCAGAGGCCAAAACTGAGATGATAGAGAGCATCGGAGAAAATTTCAATTATTGGAATACCCTGTAGGATGAAATTGCCAAGATGAGGTGAATCCTCAGGTAAAATTTTGGTGTATTTCAGATAGTTTTGGATAGATGTTGGCTTAAGAGAAGGGAGTCCTAATATGACAGACCGATTACTAACGGTCCCTTTAAATAATACAACTTTTCTTCATTTTTGTAACTTGTATCTGTTTTTAGAATTATGAGGAAGTCAGAACGTTTTAAATTCCATGTGAAATTCCTCTATATATGCTTGGCCTCACGAGTATAGAAGCATGGAGAAAAGAGGATCCTGCCCTCTGTGCAGGAAAACTTTATAAATCTCTGGGGCTGGAATGAATACATGGGTGTAGAGGCAGATTTTGGGACTTTTTATGAAAATATTCTAATTGGTGGTGTTATGAATCTCGTTTTCTCTCATAGTGTGTGATTCCTGTTATTCTGTATTTTCATTTTTCTTTCTTTTGTCTAAATTGAGAATCTAAAAGTCCAGAATTCATTATTCAATGCTCTCGTCTTGGCGATTTAGACTATGTTCATCTCTTCTAAACCATTTCAGAATTCATTACTATAATGCTCTGATAATAGTTGTTTGTTTCTTTTCTTATAATACCATCTAAAATTTTCAAACATAAACTTGGAAGTCACTTCCTCATTTAGCCTTTTCCTCTTGATTTTTTTCACGATTTGGAAATGCATCCTACATTCTTGACCCCATAGCCCAAAGGTCATCTTCAACTCTTCAACAAATTTATTAAAACCCTAAAACAAACCAATTATAGCCACCGATTTCCATACATGTATCAAGTGACACGAGAGAGCCCTCTCTGAGTTGAGCAGGCTAGTGCCTCAGCTCTAAAGCTGGTTGAAACAATTACCTCTGTCGTCTGTCTATTTAGCCAGACAAAATTTACAGAGTGCTAACATTCTGGCACCGCTACCGGGGATGAAGTTTAAAAATTGTCCCTGTGAAGAATGACATGGTTGAGTTCTAGGGTCTGAGAGCAGTAGACACTTAGGCACACATTGGCTATATTCCTGCTCTAGCGACTCCACTTCAGTTTGAAGGCGACTCCACTGATAAAAGAATCCTAAATTTCCAAGAGGTGACCTTGCTCTCAATACTTCAAGTGCAAGACAGAAACTTCACTGAAAGATGAAACCCCTTGATAGGGGCAAGGAAGGGCATCATGAGGGAAAATAGGTACTCAAAATGGGACCTCTTACAAAGAATTTTACTTTTCATTTTAAGTTGCCTCTGCTCCTTCCTTGAAAATGCCAAACGAACTTTCTTTTACCTATTGTATCTTAATAATGATCATGAAAGACTTAAAATTATATTTCATCCTCTATACGTTGCACATGCATACCCTTGCTTTATCGCTAGTTCTGATAAAAAGGTTTCACCTAGGCCATGCAATGACAATGACCAAGTTGATAAATCCTGTGAGACTCATACCAATTTATCTCCCACTATTCTTGGCCCAACACTCCCTAAGTCCCGACATAGATATATACCCTTAAAGCTACCCCAAACCCTTCATGATTTCCCTCCAAATTACTATGAGTTCCTACCTGTGTTCGACAGAGAATCAGGTATCATATCTACTGAAAAGCACATTCAAGGGTTTGAGCATTTTATAGATTTATTTGAGATTGACAATGATGATGTGTGTATGAGAGTTTTCTCTCAATCCTTGAAAGGAGACACCAAACACTGGTTCAAACACTTACACCCAGAAACCATCAACTCATGGGTGGAATTGAAGAAGGTTTTTTATTTTTATTTTGGGGCAAGGATAAATCCTTAGAACTGCAACTCACTAAGTTTTACGCCTTAAAAATATGCAGCAATGAATCTATTTCTGTATTCAGTATAAAGTTCTCTAGCATCTATTATAATTTTTCCAAAGAAATTCTACCCTCTGAAGCTGCTTCCATGCTCCATTATGCAACTGCTCTTCATCTAGATTTTTCTTTCCTCCTGATGGAAAGAAGACCTGGGTCCTTACAAAAAATGTTTAGTGATTCTTAGGACATTCAACACAACATCCAAGCATGTAAACAAACCCAAAATGAGGGGTTGAATGTTCAAGGACATGAAAGTGAATATGAATAGAAAATAGTTGATTGGAATCTTGAGCATAGAATTGAAAATATCATAGGTCCTCTTGAAGTTCCCAATGCTAATGATTTTGCAAAAAATTACATCCCACTTGTTGAAAGAGGAGGTGTTGATCCATCCCATGATGAGAAGAGGGTTGATTGTTTTATGTATTCATTTGTAGATAGTCAAGAATATGAGTGTGAAAAGCAGCTTGTTGAAGAATAGGTTGATGTTCTAAGTTTGTTCTTGTTAGATGACATGGAATATGTTAATGATTTGCCTATATATGATGAATATGATGATTATGATGTTGACCCCCTGGAACAATCAACCACATGTTCTCTATAAGAAAATGTTCCTTTTCAGCAGAATAATGAAAGCAACCAGGCTGCATATCACAATTACAAAGAAGAAAGTATTGAATCGGCTGAAGGGAATTCCTTACCTCTATGCTTTTCTTCTTTCAAATTGCTGAAATAAAATCCTAAAATCATCATCGAAGAAAAAGAATCTATTCTTATGAAAAGCCACGCTAGATCAATGGAGTAGAATGACAAGATTTCACAACATTCTTTGCATGCGCTTGAAGACCCTATTGCTTGCACTGAAATAGAACCATATGTTGGTAATGAAATTGAAGACAGTTTCAAATCAGGTAGGACAACCCTACCATTATTTTTTTCTTCTTTTGAATTATTGAAGAAAAATATTTGTAGTATCTCAGGACAAGAATCCTCCAAGCATGAATGGAGTGGTGATGATAATTCATGTTAGCTTAGATTTGCATTCTATGTTCAGCTATCAGCCTGAAAAGGAAGAAGAAGTTTCTCCATAAAGTATTGTTCAAGGTCATTTTCTCCATCTCGAAATCAGTATGGATTCTCAATGTGAAAAGGTGTTTTGGAGTATTTTCTCTTCCCTTGAGAATGACATCATGGTTAAATTTTTAAGCAACATAGACATGGATGAAGATTCTGAAATTGCATCTATGGAAGTTTCCAGCAATAAAGAAACAAATGACATAGATGAAGCAATGTATTCCATTTGTCCATCAGAAGCACAGAAAGATAATGAAGAGGCAGTGGTTTTATTCAAGTCATTTGAAAATCCATCCGTGGGAGCTCTAGACTATGAAGTAGTGCATGAGCAGGAACTTATTTCTATTTATTCACTGGAAATTCAAAGTGGTTTTCCTCAAACAAAGTTCCATAAATTTAATGAAACCACATCAGAGTTGTTTGATGAACAAGAGGATAGCCTTGGTGCATATTATATCGCTGTCATATTTGAAGATGTTCAAGAATATATGAATTTTTTTGTTGATATGCATGGCCAAGAAGACAAACCTATCATCGCCATTTCATTTGAAGATGTTCTCAGAACAGAAGAAATAGAGCAAAAACAACTAACACTTATGAAAGATACTTTCCTTTTGGTTTTTTCTCATTAGGGAGAAATGATTTTTCATGATTTTCAAGATCCGATGGCCATCCTATTACAGTCTTCAGTGAAGGATGAATTTGCTTCAATCATAAGCTTAGATTTTGGATTCAATTTGTTTTTTCAGCCACCATCCTTTACGTGTTTCTACCAGCTTCAGAAAAATGTGAACAAAGGAAAATCAGGAAGCCAATTGCTTGATTGGTTGCATTGGAACTTTAGCATCACTTGAACGAGTGGTCATCCCAGTAGTTTTAGGTAGGTAGGGATGTGACAATAAGCTTGTCGGTCAAGCATTTTCCAGTTTGATTTTTCTAGCACTAGATACAGTCAGTTTTCAATAATGCACTCGGACGTCCCCCATGCAGTTGGAAATAATGCACAGATCTTGGTAGGAGAAGGACACACACATGTTTTGGGGAACATCCCCATGGATTAGGCGCTAGGTCTACAAGTTATTTTCTACCTCATTGGGAGGATAGCATCCCTAGTTGGAGCCAATGTTATCACACTAACAATTTTTATCGGGATCTAAAAACTTCTGAAGTTTAGCGAGACACTATACCACAGTAGAGGCACGATAGTTCAGGGTGCTTGGCTATATTTTGTGGTGTATGAACAAATGTAGAGGAAGTGGGAAGGGAGTATCTTATTGGGCCGTTGATCTTGAAGAATCTCATATCTACGGTCGAATCCTACACTGGACAAACAAATAGCACGAAACTTAACATCGCAAAGGCAGACTGGGGAAAAGTACTATGGTTTTGATGGGGAATTCGTGGCGCTCTTACACACACATCGGGGGAGACGGTGGATTGCCCGAAATAATTTTTGCCCCAATGTCACGTGGTTCAAAAAATCATGTCGATAGCTCATGGGGAGGATGGAAGTTGGTCAAATCACCTCACATCACTGATCTAGGTACTTTCCCGGATGACGTACCAAAAGGACACCACTGCATAACTAACTCGAGGATAATCATTTGAAGTGGATTGATGAAGCGTGGAACACCAAGGTACTGTGACAGTAATTAGTGAGAAAAGTACACAAACCATCAAATCTCAGATATGAATCATTTTATCCTATTATGGGAAATTGTCATCTTATGCGTAAGAAAAACAAGCTCGGCCTGTGCTCCTGAATTTTGTAAACTCAAAGGGTGGCCAAATCAAGTTCTCTGTGAAGTCTGGAAATCATGGATAATACCTGTCAAACGCTGTCTGGCATGACTGGGTTCTTAGCTAAGGTACCAGGTAGGTCAATAAGTAAGAATGAAATATGGGTCTTGCAGATGTTGGCAACTAAATTTCATACCGAACCTGAAACTGAGACAGAGTCAGGAGTAAAATTAAACCCCATTATGAGGGATATTGTAATAAATGAACACACAAACAACACCTGCCACACATCCACAAAGAAGAAGAGGAGAAAAAGGAGGAAATCAAGGCCAAAACCGAGATGATAGAGAGTGTCGGGGAAAATTTCGATTGGTGGAGTACCCTGAAGGAGGAAATTTCCAAGTTGAGGTGAATCCTCAGGTAAAATTTTGGTGTATTTTAGATAGTTTTGGACAGATGTTGGCTTAAGAGAAGGGAGTCTTGATATGATAAATCGATTACTAATGGTCCCTTTAAATAATACAACTGCTCTTCCTTTTTGTAACTTGTATCTGTTTTTAGAATTATGAGGAAGTCGAAACGTTTTAAATTCCATATGAAATTCCTCTATATATGCTTGGCCTCACGAGTATAGAAGCATGGAGAAAACAGGAGCCTTCCCTCTGTGCAGGAAAAATTTATAAATCTTTGGGGTTGGAATGAATACATGGGTGTAGAGGCATATTTTGGGACTTTTTATGAAAAGATTCTAATTGGTGGTGTTATGAGTCTCGTTTTCTCTCATAGTGTGTGATTCCTATTATTCTGTATTTTCATTTTGCTTTCTTCTATCTAAGTTGAGAAACTAAAAGTACAGATTTCATTATTCAATGCTCTCGGCTTGGCGATTTAGAATATGTTCATCTCTTCTAAACCATTTCAGAATTCATTACTATAATGCTCTGATAATAGTTTTGTGTTTCTTTTCTTCTGATACCATCTAATATTTTCAAGAATAAACTTGGAAGTCACTTCCTCATTTAGCCTTTTCCTCTTGATTGTTTTCACGATTTGGAAATGAATCCTACATTCTTGACCCCATAGCCCAAAGGTCATCTTCATCTCTTCAACAACTTTATTAAAACCCCAAAACAAACCAATTCTAGCCATTGATTTCCATAGATGTATCAAGTGACAGAAGAGAGCCCTCTCTGAGTTGAGAAGGCTAGTGCCTCAGCTCTAAATCTGGTTGAAACAATTACCTTTGTCGTCTGTCTATTCATCTGGACAGAATTTATAGAGTGCTAACAGATTCCATGCAGTTCGTCCATGCTTATTGAGTTCATATACAATCTTTCTTCTAGTGCTGATATCTTAGTGTTGAATCTCATAGCAAGAGATCTTAGTACCTTATGAACAATTACAGACTCTTCGATTTATTCTCCCAATCCTATGATTGCATTCAGTGTTTCATCAACTCTTAAGAAGTAGGCTGCAATATTCTCATCTTCCTTCATTTTTAGTTGTTCAAACTAACCTCTGTAAGTTTGAAGTTTTTCTTGTTTGACTTTTGTATCTCCATAAATATTTCAAAGCTTGTCCCAAATCTCTTTGGTGGATTTACAATGTGAAACTTTGATGAATACTGTTTCACTGAGACCATTGAAAAGTGAATTTGTAGCTTTGGAATTAATCTAACCAAGTTTCATTGCTTTGTCATTTGTTGGTGGAACTGTTGGTACTGTGTATCCATCTACAATTGATTGCCAAATTTCAAACCCCTGTGCTTGTATATATGTCTTCATCTGTATGCTCTAAAAAGCATACTTCTATCCATCAAAGTGTGGTATTCCATTTTTATATGAGTTGGTACTCTCCATGATCTACCTTTTAGTGGTTAAACTGATTTATGAAGGAACCTGCTCTGATTCCAATTGTTGGATTACTGAGAGGGGGGGTGAATCAGTAATAACATAATTATAATCCTTTTTCTCCAAATAATCCAAGTGTTATATCAATGTAGAATTATTATCCAATAATGAGAAATAAGAAATGAACAATCACACACATACATAGTAGGCCAGTGTTTTACGTGGAAACCCAAATCGAGACAAAACCACAGAATGCTTTATCTAATATGTCTTGAAGAATTACATTCATTAGAAGCACCAACTTCCTTTGTTTTCTAGCTGCAATTGGAAGGAGGCTCAAACCCCCTAGTTTCTCAATCTACAACTTGAGGGAATCTCCAACTCCCCAATTCTCTGGCTACAACCATAAGGTGGCTACAACCACCTGTCCTTTCCCCATCCAACCGCCTTAAAGTAGAAGTAGAATGATGGAACCACTGTCACACTATAATTGTGAGATATACCATTTTAAACATGTACCAATAAACCTGAACCATGCATCAACCTGTACCTAAACCTGTAATCAACCTGTATCATAAACAAGTGCATCAACCATGCACCAAAATCTTCCAAACAATCTATAATCAACCTGTACCATAAACAAGTGAAAAAAACCATGTACCAAGTATGTTCCAATCATGTGGAAAGTACTCATCAACTATAACTCATCAATATGTACCAACATCATCAACTATACACCTCATGTATGTGTCAATTCATCAACTACTTGTCTCAACCATGTACCCAACTTGTACCTCAACCAAAATCCCTCATCAATTTCATCATCCAAATATGAGTTTTAACTCTATAATAGACCTGGTGTATATTATCACATACCTACAAACCTTCCTTAACTTTAACAACAAGAGACTAGCATTTCCATCGAACGTTTCTTTAGTATCACAAGACTAGTTTTGGATTAGTCAACAACCCTAACTTGAAATAATCATAACTTTGTACCTATAATGAATAAATCTCTAAAACCGATACAGAGTGTTCTACAGTGTGTTTTATGCAATTCCTCCATTTTTCACTACTTGGAACCTCTCAGAAAAGGAGTTATGGCAAAAATGGCACACCTTGTTGAATTCTGGCTTATTCTAGAAAGCAACCTTGTAGAGCATGCCCTGCACAGAATATTTGTTGAATTGATATGAAACTATTAC
The DNA here is from genome assembly GCA_009831015.1 of Picea engelmannii. Taxonomy (NCBI): domain Eukaryota; kingdom Viridiplantae; phylum Streptophyta; class Pinopsida; order Pinales; family Pinaceae; genus Picea; species Picea engelmannii. The sequence goes on from ML810035.1 coordinate 66,359, forward strand.
AAAGTATACTAAATAATATACTCTAACCAACACATTTTTTCTTACTGAATTTGGATCTGTTATGGAGAAGTTATGATGTTTTTACCCAAAACACCTATTTTTGACTAGTTTCAGGACTAGCCACAAACCCTATTTTCCATGGAGTGTAACTCCAAAAATACAACGAACCACAAGATGAATTTTTTACCACGAATACTTGGATATGTTTCCTCAATTTCATAGATATTTCATGGTCTGAATCATTCTAGAAAAAACGTTATTGCGAAAATGGTGAGATGACCTGAAAAAAAACATACCTTAGAAAGCATCATCAAAAGAATTTATCCTTCCTTGAATTCCGACCTTCTTTTCTTCACTTTCCTAAAAAATCCACCTTAGATATCCTTTGGTTACCTCAAACACCTATAGGTATTCAATATGCTCAAGTGTGCTTTAAATGATAGAGCCTTGCCTCTTATTTATACTCTCCAAGTAGCTTCCTTAAAAACATCTTCTAGGTCACTTTGCACACTTTCCTTATTTGAGGGTTAACCCACTTCTAATTTCTCCTATAAATTTATTATTTAAATAATTGATTTTGTATTCACTTTGAATTATAGTGCACTCATCACTTCACTTTATTATTTACCTTCAAAAACTCTTAAACCACTTTGACTACTTTGACGTTTTGGGGCTTCTAGATGACATATGAGGGTCGTCCAACTTCGTAAGGCCATAACTCTCAAACCGTGAGGAGTTATGTAACTTTACACATACCACCAAAAATGGAATGACATGTACTATCCATATAGAATAGTATTACCTGAAAATATATCAAAACTTATACCATTATCTATCAAACAAACTTAGTTCCATTACCCAAACCTGGGTTCTCCAACTTCTCATGGCCATAACTCTCTAATCGTGAGGAGTTATGTGACATTCCACTTACCACTGGAAATGGAATGAAAAGAACTATCCATATAGGATAGTTTCAATGAAAAATTCACTGGTGTCAATCTCATTATTACACAAATAAGCATGGGTTCTCTAACCATACTTCTAGGATAACTCAATTCGCAAAGCGTCTTCCCATGAGGGATTTCACCATAAGGGGACCACTTTGGAGTTCATCCATTTCTACTTATTATCAGCCATGAAAAGACAATAACAAGTCATCTTTACATCAAACAATCTTGGGTCCATTACCCAACCTTTGTGCTACAGGGATTTCTTCAAGGGTTGACATAAATGACAACCAACCTTAATCAACAACCTATGCCCATTCTCTAGAGATAAGTGTGAGAGAAGAAGGATAAGTGGAAGCAGTTGGAGCTTGGTGAAGAGGATCCCAGGACCGGGTTCGAGGAGCAGTCGACGATCTCATTTTGTAACTGACTTTGTGATATTAATATAAAGAATTACTTTTTCCGTACCGCCACATGATGTGTTCAATCTTGATATTTGATTTACATTTTATTATGACATCTGACCCACTAATTCATATATAGAATACATGTTCGTAGTTTCTTTTTTTTTATTTTGGTGAATGCAGATCAACCTTGGGAGGATATTTGCAGTCGAGGAATAATCGAACACATAGGGATTGACACCAGACATGGAGTTTAAGGTAAGACTACCAGATCCCTATACTTTGTACTTTATACATGAATGTGGGGTATTGTTGGGATAGTTGTTAAAAGTAGGAGAATTTAGACGGTTAGCTCTGCTTGTAGTTTATAACCTTAGTGTAGTTTGTAGGGGGGTTTTCCCACTATAGCAAAATTGGTGACCATACTAGGGAACCTCTAGGCGTTTTAGGGGATTTTTGTTTTTGGGTGTCTTTAATTGGTTTATTTACTGTTTCTTGAGTTTCTGTAAGTTTTTATGTCTTTAAGGGATTCTGGTCTTCCATACCAGTACTCCTTGCCTGGTTGCTTGACTGTTAATTTTTCTTTTTAGAGAAGTCATAGAGGTGTACGTAGCCTGCAATGGGTCTACACACATACATACGTGCCCTATCTTTGGACAACCCGTGTACATACGCAGGTTGTTGAAGTATCAGTTGCGTGCTTGTGTCAGAAAAATATTTTTTAAAGAAGAGGCAGTCATCCTCTTCTCTGAATGAAGCCATATTTCTCAGGGGTTTTCTTGATTTATCCCTAGTCTCTGTTTCTTGAAGTCTTTGGCCTAGGTCTGATAGCAATTAGCTTTTTCTTTATCAATATTTCTTGTTTTCTTGATTAGGGTTTGAGACAAGTTTTGTGTGCTTTTTTTGGTTAACTTGTTTAGTATTGTCAGTAACTCTCTACGAGCAACAATATACCAGAAGTTGGTTTTTGGTCTCGTCTTGTCTTCACTTTTCCCTTTTTACTTGCTTTAGAAGAAAAGAAAATAATTCATTTTCAAGTTTCTTATTTTGGAGCATAAAAAAAAAAAACGTTTTCAGTTTCTTGTTTGGTTAAGTAGTTAGGTTAGTTGTTTTTCTCAGGAAGAAGAGTGCTTTCTTAAGTTGTGTAATGAATACTTAGGACTTTAAGTAGTTCGCATTCAAGTGAAATTTAGTTTTGAGTTTTTCTTTTAAAATATCTTAGAGAGAAAATTTAGTTAGAAAAGTTGGTTAAAGAGTGTTCAATTTGCAAATCTTTGTTTGTTGAAAAAAAAGTTTTTTTGTTTCTATCATTTTTTCTTCTCTTTTGTCTCTTTACAAACACCATCAGTTTCATTTTCATTCATTTGACTTAATAAAAACCACTTAAAATCAACCCTTAATTAAAATTTATTATACTTTGTGGTTGTAGGGTCCATTAACTAGATTAGGCTATAGCCTTGATTTAGGTTGGAGAGGAAACTCTTCAAGGCTATAAAACAAATATAGGAGTCTGTGCTAGGGAGTGAAAAAGTCCAGTAATGTGGAAACTATCTGGGACTGCCCTGTAACATAGGGGATAAACACGAGGTCATGTGTGGAAAGGTAGCAAAGATAGCACCTCCAAAGCTAGACCAATCGTAGCAGAGGAACGCATATAGAGGACTAAGGAGAACATTCATTTTCAGAGGGACCAACTATTTCTAACCTTGGAGCAGAAGCTCTCGGTTTGTATAACTCTCTGATCATCGACTTGTCGGTGCCACTTTTGATACGGATTTCCCCTCCAAGGGTAACACATCATGAGCGTCAGATAATCCTGCAAGTAGCAATGGAAGAAAATGATTCTACTTCGTCAGGGAGTCCTCATACTCCCTCTATGGCTGCCAAAAATGGGGGCGTTACACCTCCTAACTCACCTTCACAGGTCTGGGCCACTATGGTCTTGACCGCCTCTACCTCAGGAAGTGGTCTGATTCTATCCATGGTGCTGATCACTACACCATTTACGTAGATTGCGATGGACCCTCCGTTTTCATATGGGATTCCCAACTTTGACACGAACTCAGTCCTTTCCTACTCCACCCTACAGACTTTAGGTATGGGGTCAGGGATCTTAAATGATCATCTATAAGGGCCCATGGGGAGCACCTTATCCCCTTATAATTATTTCCCTTACAACGGGGGTCTTATACCTCCATCGTCTCCCTCGCTTAGTGGCACTCGTCAGCAACCTGTCTAGCCAACCATGAACTACAACTTGTCCGGAGAAGGTAGGCAAGGACCTTATTATAGTACCACGTCGATGAGTTCTTTATTGTTCTCTTTGTTTAGCGCATTTGGTAACAACGTATTCTCGTCAAATGCCATCTTGGTCGGGGGAAACCCTGGTCTTGGATCACAAAATACTGCACAGGGTACTATTCCTGCACAGGGGGCACACACTTCTCAAGGACCTTGGAATCCCTGGCAGGGACTCATTCCCTTGTCAAGGATGTCGACTAGGGGAAACCCCTTCCATGGTTAATGGAACCTTAGGCAAGGCTCAAGACCTATGCCCGTCGGATTGGCAGGGGGCAACTCTTTCCAGAACCTTTGGAACATTACGTCGAGAGAAATCCCTTCTCAGCCCTCAACGTCCTACTACGGGAGTCAGTCGATGACTTCTCAACAAGTGCAACATCCGAATGTCGGCCTAGGCCATCCTTTTACTAGAACCCAGGAAAACAACCTAACTTTTCCTAGAAACCTGGTGCCAACCAAATCCTAGGTTCCTATCCTCCTGTACATACTCAAAAACCTAAACTACCATTTCTGGCAACTTTGCATTTGCCAGACTTGTCAAGATTATTGAATGCCCCAATTTGTCACGATCCACGTTGGCTTTCTATGCCGACCAAGTTTCCCTCGGACATTCAAAAGTTTGAAGGTAAGCCTAACGAAGATCCAGGCAATCATGTGACCACATTTCACCTATGATGCTCATCCAACTCTTCGAGAGACGACTTCGTCTAGTTGCATCTGTTTCAACGCACTCTTATCGGGAGTGTCGCGAAATGGTACATTGAGCTCAATCGCTCAAGATACTCTAATTTTGGCGAATTGGCAATGGTTTTCTTAAACAATTTTCAATTACCTGTGAGATACGATGCCGACATAGAACTTCTAGACAAACTTGAGCAGACAAAGGTTGACCATATCTTTGATCACATCCAAGAATGGTGGCATCGGAAGAGTTTTATTAAAGTACCAGTTCCACCAACATTCCTGCTGGAATGGTTCCTTAATTCTTTGGCACCCAAGCTATCCAAGGATGTAGCAACCTCAGGGGTATTTTTGGAGGAAGAAGCGATAATGAGAGCTCAATAGCTAGAGCTGATTTACTCTCAGTCTGGTTTTTCTTTATGAAGTTTTTCTAGATGTGCCACGGTCTATTCTTGATAATACCAGACACAAGTCTAGACCACATGTTGATGGCATTGTTGGTTCAACACAAGAAAATCCCATTGATCCATTGTCAAACCAATTGAAACAATTGTCTATACAACAGACAATGGCCAACCCAACTCCTAATTTAGCTGCTCCCCCTGCTCAGACGTCGGATATACACAACATGCAATTAACGAACCCAAAGGCCAACCAGCATGTCGAAGGGAAGAAAAAACAATGAAAGAAGGGTAAGGGGGATAAGAAACTGTTGTCACAAGGGAAGAACTAGGGTTCAATGCTACAACAACGTACCAACAAAACCCTAACTACCGACCCTTTCGGCAACACTTGCGAAGTAGATGAAGTCTCACCCGAGGTAGAAGCAAGGGTGGTTGCAGGACTCAGATGTTTGTAAAATTTTCCGGGACATGGATATCTGATTATAATAATTGATAGATCACTTAGCACTGTTAGTTCATCATTATTTAACCAATATCTACTTTGCAGATAAAACAAAGCATCACAACATTCACCGAGATCTAATGTTTTTAAGCACTTAGCATAAATAAATGGATCAGATCTAGTAGATTCAAGCACTAAGAAAGTTCACATAGGCCAGATCTAGAATCTAGGGTTATCATAAGCACAAAGCACAAACATATCTATCTCTATATCTTTATCAAGCACTTAGCAAATAAAGACATAAACACATTAGAACATCGCACAGAGAAGAATAACACAGTATTTATGTGGTTCACCCCCACCCTGGGGCTACGTCCACCAACTCTTCTTATTTATTAGATTCAATCAGTCATCTACATGTACAGAGCCACAAAAAACCTAATTCACATAGGACAGGAGACATGCGTGCACCCCACCAGATCCTCCTTCCCCGAGCTAGGTCTAGCACAAATCCTTTCACATTCTGTTACAACCACTTGCACTTAGCTCTACAAGTTTCTCACAATATGCATAGAGCATTTACAAACCATACTTGCACTTAGAACTTAGCTTATTGACCTCCTACTTATGTCACCTAACTACTGATTTATACTTTACAAAATAGTCCTAAACATGGGTAAACCCATGGGTCGACATCTCATACCCGTTACATAATCCCAAATCCCAAAAAGGATCCAAGAAGGGGACGAGATCCATCGATCTCTGCTTCATCTTCTACTCTGTCTTCGATAGGCTGGAGAAGTCCCAAAATAGGTCAAACTTGACCAAGCATCTCGCAAAAATGTGTCAAGGGCCAACAAGCCCCCAACACTCACCTATGACTCATCACAAGTCACTCTGGTCTGACTAGTTCTACTTCAAACGTCTTGCACTTGGCTCGAGATGGTTCAACTTGCTACTGTGATACGACCTCCTGTTCAATGAACTCTTGTTTGACTACATCATTGATAGGTACCTCTAGATGTTGTTCAGCTTTAGTGACAACCTACTCTAGCTCTGCTCCTCATCCTTCTACCTCTATAAACAATTGATAGGCCTTATCTTGTACAGGTTGGAGTTTATGAGTTACTTCCATAACTCTGCTCTGGATAGTGTGGATATGCTATTGTGCAGTGTGTTTCTCTTGGTAGCGCTTCATTATTTCCACAACTGATAGGGGCTTCAGTTGTTCCTGTATCGTTTCGGCTTGATACTTTGCCTCTTGGAGCTGCGACTCTAGTGCCTTCAATTTGGGGTTCTTCATGAGTTGTTCATAGGTTGGGGCACTGTGATCAGTGAGTTCCTTACATTTTAGGGCAAGAGCCTTTAGCCTTTGAAATATGCTCCAGGTGGTTGCTTCTCTTTGGTCTCTTACATCTTGTGGGGTCTCAGGTACAGTGCGTAGCTCCAAATATGCTATGTGTTGTTGTAGCTGCTGGATGGCTTCTGTGAGCTGGTTCACCTATTGTGTAACTCGGTCTTCTGTCTTGATTTCTAAGACTTTCACAGAGAGAAGTTCTCTATTGACCGCTTCTTTTACTTCAAGTTGCTCTGCGAGCAACTATTCCTTTTCTTGTTGTAGCTATGCTTTTTCTTCATCAAACTTCTCTTTGAGAGAAATATTTTCTTGTTCTGAAGCACTGTGTTTCTCTACGAGTACTCCTTGTACTTGCGTCAAATCTTGGGTGTCTTTCTCTGTTTCTTTTTGTGCTCGTCAAAGGTGATCTTCCACTGTATCAGCTAGGTGGTGGAGTTGAGCTAGTTCATCTCCCAATTCTAGTTCTCTTGGTGCAGTGGAGACTAAATGAATGGACTATAGGGGTTGTTATACCTCTCGGAGTTCAGTCTCAATTAGATCATACATCTCCTTCTTGTTTCTATGTTATTTACAGTGAATCATCTTGCAGGGATTCTATGAGGAAGTCGAAGTCATCATAGGTGAGGACAGTCTGCATCTTGGTCATGGTGGCCTTCGATTTCTTCCGGGAGGAAGGTTTCAGAGGAGAACCTTTCCTCTTTTTCAGGGGATCAACCTTGTCTCCTTGTTGTGGGGTATTCTACCCTACGGACTAATAAGCTAGGGCTCTAAGCTTATACGCAGATCATGACCCTCAAGACTTAACTTTTGACCTTCTACCCGAATCTGAAACCCCTTTCTTCACATGCATACAAGAGAAGAATAA